>CM050199.1:16795000-16800000 GCA_027475355.1 Coilia nasus
CTCTCCCCACAGCGCCCCCCCACCACCCTCGGACGCTCCACTCGCACTGACGCCTGCTCCCACTCCGCTGGTAACTATGGAAACACAATACACACACACACACACACACACACACACACATATACACACATATATACACACACACACACACACACACACATACACACACACACACACACACACACACACACACACACACACACACACACACCAACACACACATGCACACACACACACATACTTGAGCATGGCAAGTAACACACTCTTGTGTGTGTGTGTGAGTGGTTCTCATGTGTGTATTTTTGTGGTTTGGTCGCGTGTAATGTTTATATCCCACTCATATGTGTTTGTCTGTGTTTACAACTGAATGTGGAACACTGGGGTGTGTGAGTATTTCTGGTCTGTACATGTGACTGCGTTGCCATGTGTGTGTGTGTGTGTGCTTAGAAAAATGAAGCAAGCACTTGGCAGTTTTTAGTTACTCCTTTAATCGCCTCACAAGAGTAAAACTAACACTGCTGAGCGTTTGCTTCATTTTCTTAAGTCTCTTACAGTTTTTGCCCATTGCTTAAACACATTTTGTTAAACTTGGCTCGCTGTGCCAAAACTCTACACCCAAGCACATAGGACACAACACTTGGCAATAAACCATTCACATCTATGTCAAATTGAAACTCTGCAATCAAAACCTAACAATCCTTTGTCAAAATGTCACTCTGATGACAACATTGCACACACTTGCATCTTATAAAAACACTGTCACATCAGCAGCAACACACTAGTCTACTTTATATAAAACACTGTTTTTTGTATTTTGAATAGATGTGTTTTGCCAATGATACATCGGTATTTCATTTTTGAACGAAGTGTCTTATGTATGAAATAGTGTGTAGTGTGCAGGAGCAAGTGTGTTGCAAAAAGGAGCAAGTGTGTTGCAGAATTGCAACTAAAGTGTAAAGCAGCGTTTGTGTTTAAGGTATGGTTACACTGTGTTTAAGGCATGGTAACACAACTACCAGTTATGTTACTTTGGTTTAAGCATATGTCTATTGCGTTCAAGCAATGGGCAAAAACTGTAAAGCATGGCTGTGCTGTGTGTGTGTGTGTGTGTGTGTGTGTGTGTGTGTCAATGGTTCATAGCATATAAGAACGTCATACTCCATGGCTGTGGGATGTTATTAATGATTGTGTGTGTGTGTGTGTGTGTGTGTGTGTGTGTATTTGTGTACCTGTGGTTCGTATCGTATAAGAACGTCATACTCCATGGACTGTGGGATGTTTTTAATGATTGTGTGTGTGTGTGTGTGTGTGTGTATGTGTGTGTGTGTGTACCTGTTCGTAGCGTATAAGAACGTCATACTCCATGGACTATGGGATGTTATTAATGATTGTGTGTGTGTGTGTGTGTGTGTGTGTGTGTGTGTGTGTGTGTGTGTGTGTGTGTGTGTGTGTGTGTGTGTGTGTGTGTGTGTTTGTGTACCTGTGGTTCGTAGCGTATAAGAACGTCATACTCAATATGTGCAATAGGCTTGATATGTTTTTTTGCAATGTGTATTATGTGTATGCTACTGGACACCTTAATTTCCTTCGGGATCAATAAAGTTACTCTACTCTACTCTACTCTACTCTACTCCATGGACTGTGGGATGGTATTAATGATTGTGTGTGTGTGTGTGTGTGTGTGTGTGTGTGTGTGTGTGTACCTGTGGTTCGTAGCGTATAAGAACGTCATACTCCATGGACTGTGGGATGTTATTAATGATTGTGTGTGTGTGTGTGTGTGTGTGTGTGTGTGTGTGTGTGTGTGTGTGTGTGTGTGTGTTTGTGTGTGTGTGTGTGTGTGTGTGTGTACCTGTGGTTTGTAGTGTATAAGAACATCATACTCCATGGCTGTGGGATGTTATTAATGATTGTGTGTGTGTGTACCTGTAGTTCGTAGCGTATAAGGACGTCATGCTCCATGGACTGTGGGATGTTATTAATGATTGTGTGTGTGTGTGTGTGTGTGTGTGTGTGTGTGTGTGTGTGTGTGTACCTGTGGTTCGTAGCGTATAAGAACGTCATACTCAATATGTGCAATAGGCTTGATATGTTTTTTTGCAATGTGTATTATGTGTATGCTACTGGACACCTTAATTTCCTTCGGGATCAATAAAGTTACTCTACTCTACTCTACTCTACTCTACTCTACTCTACTCCATGGACTGTGGGATGGTATTAATGATTGTGTGTGTGTGTACCTGTAGTTCGTAGCGTATAAGGACGTCATGCTCCATGGACTGTGGGATGTTATTAATGATTGTGTGTGTGTGTGTGTGTGTGTGTGTGTGTGTGTGTGTGTGTGTGTACCTGTGGTTCGTAGCGTATAAGAACGTCATACTCCATGGACTGTGGGATGTTATTAATGATTGTGTGTGTGTGTGTGTGTGTGTGTGTGTGTGTGTGTGTGTGTGTGTACCTGTGGTTCGTAGCGTATAAGAACGTCATGCTCCATGGACTGTGGGATGTTATTAATGATTGTGTGTGTGTGTGTGTGTGTGTGTGTGTGTGTGTGTGTGTGTGTGTGTGTGTGTACCTGTGGTTCGTAGCGTATAAGAATGTCATACTCCATGGACTGTGGGATGTTGTTGATGGTAAACTGAAGCTCCTCCCCTTCTGGCACCTTAGCGAATCCCACACCTGTCCAGGTAGGCTCCCGATCCAATGGGTACGGCCTCTGGATCACACTTACAGCCTACACACACACACACACAGACACACATACAGACACACACAGATAGACACACACACAGATAGACATACACACACATAATCATGTACAAAAAAACCAAAAAACACTCATAAGCACATACAAGCATGGACACATAGAGACAAACACACACACACACACACACACACACACATTGCTACTACCAGAACCCCTACAGCCAGCTCGCTGTGTGTGCAGCCCAGGATACACAGGTACACACACACACACACACACACACCCACACACACACACACACACACATTGCTGCTACTAGAACCCCAGAAGGACCAGAAGATTCCAGATTCCAGAAGTTATTGACAATTGTTAGCACAGAAACACACACGCACGCACAAATGAACGAATACATGCACACACACACACACACGCACAAATGAACGAATACATGCACACACACACACACACACACACACGCACACACCACAGACACACACCCACATGCACCAATGAAAGAATACATGCACACACACACACACACACACACACACACACACACACACACACCGGTCCAAATTTGGCCTCCTCCGCCTCATAGGTGTAGTAGTCCATGGACACGAAGTAGTAGCCAGACTCAATTTGGTCACAGCGCTGACCGAACATGTGGGCACGACACACACACTGCCCTGAGTGAGGGTCACAGCTAGAGGGAGAGAGGGGGAGAGAGAGGGAGAGAGAGAGAGAGAGAGAGAGAGAGAGAGAGAGAGAGAGAGAGAGACAGACAGACAGACAGAGAGAGACACAGAGAGAGAGAGAGAGAGACAGAGAGACAGAGAGACAGAGAGAGAGAGAGAGAGAGAGAGAGAGAGAGAGATGGGAAGGGGGATAATTGTCACAATTCTCCATTGTTTATTCAGGGAAAATCTGACTAAAAATGATAAATACAAAGTAAAAAAAAGTCTGGGCTACAGGGTGGGTGGCAGGGTGGGGGTGGTCCTTGAGGCAGACTTATTTAGGCACAACACTGGAAACCCCTTAATGTCCAAATGCCCCTCATAGTCTTTATATAAGCCTACCTCCACCTGTCTTTGATTGCCTATATTTCTCTTCCAGACAGGACAGTCAGAGGTAGTCAATTAAGGTCGTGGCCAGGGTCAAGGTCAGGGCTCCTCTTAAAGGGGTAGTTTGATGTAAAATGAACTCTGGGTATGTTAAAACATGATAACAATTTGGTATGTTCGCTGAGGAGCAAAACTACGCTAGCCTGTTGCATTTTGAACTATTTTTACAGTTTTTGTCGAAAAGGCTTACAATGTTAGTAATTAGGCCACGGAGAAAGCTTGAAGACATCACTGTCTTTAAACCATTAAAAAAGCTCCACACTGCCTTGGTAGAATAACAAGGGCACTAGCATTCAAAACGAGGCATTGAGAACTTTGTAAGTGTACAAATTGTTTATTAAAAAGACTGTTTTTACAGGTAGTACCTTGCAGTAGTTTCTGTTTGCCACCATATCTGAAATGCAACAGACTAGCATAGTTTTGCTCCTCATCAAACATACCAAGTTATGATGTTTTAACATACCTAAAGTTTTACACCATATTTCCCCTTTATGGTGAGGTCTTCTCTTAGGAAACACTCAGTACTGTCAAACTCACTTAGGATGGAATGTGTTTATATGAGGCTAACTGGGCTCAGGCAAGTAGCGGAATAGTTTAGACATGCTGGATTGTTCATTCTTAAGTGAGAAGTTCCAAGGGGGTCAGTGCAGACTCGACTCGGACCTGAGACCCGATTGGTGGATGTACTGACATCTGAGTTGTGATTGGTCAGGCAATGCTTACTTGTTGTCGACAGCCCCGCCCTGGTCACAGTCGCACGGTCTGCAACCGTCCATGTTATTACTAAGTCCCCAGTGTTGAGGCTGTGGGAGAGAAACACACACACACACACACACACACACACACACACACACACACACACACGCACGCACGTTTGCACACACATATGCACACACGCATGTGCGCGCGCACACACATACGCAAAGAAATTAAGTAAACATAAGCAAAAAACTTTAGAGACATTTAGAAACAACTAATTTTAGAAGCATTTTTTGTTATATTTCTCAAAATTGCCTGCACATCCCCCATCATTTTAGCTAGAAATTATTGTTAAGATTGTCTAGCAAAAAACATTGTTTTTGTTGGTGTGTTTGTGAGATGCAGTTCAGTGTCACTGTATTCTGGTGCATGAAGCATTGTTTACAACATCTGGCAATGAGCAATGCTGTGCTGGC
>CM050199.1:16812500-16852500 GCA_027475355.1 Coilia nasus
CACACACACACACACACACACACACACACACACACACAAAGACTCTTAGGCACTCACACACACATACAGGCACGCAAAGACACTTAGGCACTTACACACACACACACACACACACACACACACACACACAAAGACTCTTAAGACATGTAGACACACACGCATACACACTCACACACACACATACACGCACGCAAAGACCCCTAGACACTCACACAAACACACACACACACACACACACACCCTGAGGGGTTTCTGCATTTCTTGGCCTTTCTGAGAGTCATCTTCCCACTCTATGTCTCACTCACCAGCATACAATGAGTGTGATTGTGGCATATCAATGGCCATTCTGCTGGAAATGCCCCTACCACCCACACTCTAATCACTCTCTCTCTCTCTCTGAAGTTTCCATGGCCTGTTTGCTTGGTCTTTCTTTCACGTCACAGCACACTTCAATAGTCTCTCTCTCTCGCTCTCTCTCTCTCAAATACACACAGTGTTGAAGTGTATAATTTCATGTACACGTTAATGTGTGTGTGTGTGTGTGTGTGTGTGTGTGTGTGTGTGTTCTTGTACCTGCAAATGGCTCAAAATACAGTAGCGCTCTGGCCCCTCAAGGCCACACGTGGAAGAGGCGGTCAGCCGGTGAGCTCTGCCGATTAACAAGTCACCTGTGCCGGGATTACAACTGCCCTGCGTGCACACATCACCGAATTCAGGAACGTCTACCTGGGCCTGTGACCCCAGGGCTAAAACACAGTAGAGAGCGTGTGCGTTTATGTGGGGGGGACAGAGAGAGAGAGAGAGAGAGAGAGAGAGAGAGAGAGAGAGAGAGAGAGAGAGAGAGAGAGAGACAGAGAGAGAACTATGAGAAACAGTCTTCCAATGCCATACATTCACAGGTAAACAGAGCTAGATAATAGAGCTAGAACGCTAAATAGAGCTAGTTTTCATCTCAAATGAATGTCACATGCGCTCACTAATTATTGTATGCCTCGCGCAGCGGCGAAACCGTTAGTTATTGTAAAACAGCTTTACTATGTACAAAACAAACAAGAACCTTTCACTTCTAACATGCAGACCAGACTCTGATATGCATGTGCGTGAAGTAAGCTTTAAGTGATTTGCAACTATGGATTCTTGGGTAACTTCACTTCACTTCAAAACTGCAGAGCGCAAACATGCTGTTTGTGCCTGTCCGAATGTCAGAAGTTGGAGCAGCCTACTCCATCGTTCACAAGTCACTCCCATGTTTCAGATGTGCCTAGTTACAAAATAATCATCACTTCCTTAAGCTGTCTATTTTATTTTAACATCCTGCTAACGGGCTCTGTGCAGCCGCATAACCTCTGTCAATGTATCAAATTATAACAACCAAAACGTAAAAATAAATACCCATGTTAATGTCTTGATGTACTTACCCAGACACGTTGTTATAAGAAAGATGAGCATTTTCATTTTTTAAACATGTATTACTTCAAACGGAGGCCGTCGGTACAAATCCGTGCGTACGCTTGTTTGCCTCCAGCTCCCCCTGAAGAAGCCAAGTCCCATCCCACACCGCTCGAGCTACGACGGACCCACCCCGAGAGTAGGGCGAGCCCAAATCGTGCGCACTTCTACTGAGCGAGAGCGGTCACAGACAAGACAGCCAAGAATGGTTGTTGACATGCGCAAATCACACAGAGTAAGTGGGTTAATTCCTGACTGTCAAAGTGTCAGAATAAGAACGTAAGACAGTGCAGTCTCACGCCATTGGTCTGAATAAAGAGACACAACTTGGCGAAAGCAAAACTTAAAACAGTAAAAGGAGAGGTAGAGAGAGAGAGAGAGAGAGAGAGAGAGAGAGAGAGCATATAGCCTACTGACTGTGTGTGATATCAATAGGTACGCACCATATACTGTATATGAGCTTGTTTGGGTTGTGTCTGGATATTGTAGGTATTTTGCTTGAGTTGTATGGTTGCTGGATTAAAGAAAGTCATTGTATACTAAGGTAATTCTTCTTAAATCTAAGATTATCTGGTCAGCACCCAAATTGTGATGTAGATTAAAAAAACAGCAGGAAGAAAAACAACACAACAGTATGTTATTTACGCTGAAATCCACAGCACCAGCTTTTTTACTGTATAACTCATCAGACAACTGTAGTTTATACATGTATTTCCCACTTACAATATGCCCTCCTTGTTTGTTTTTGTCCTGAAGCAAGGGTAACATCACTTAACCATGGTTCAGAATTAGATTCACATAAAATAAGCCAAACTTAATTTAACTTCAGGGTCTCAGTGTTGGTGTGTGTAAAGGTATCTGAAAGCCTGGTGTGTGTGTGTGTGTGTGTGCGTGTGTGTGTGTGTGTGTGTGCGATTCCCCAGCATCTGGAAGCCAGGCTGCACCCCAGAGCAGCTCATCCTCTGCCCAGATGCTCGTAAATCATCAGGGTCTGGATAACGGCTGCACTCTGGCCTGGCTCCGGTCCTGATCTGGCCCTGCTCCAGCGTCCATACACACACACACACACACACACACACACACACACACACACACACACACACACACACACTCTCTCTCTCTCTCTCTCTCTCTCTCACATACATACTCTCTCTCTCACACACACACACACACACACACACAAACACACACAAACACACACACACACACACCCTGCTGTCAGCCAAGATTGCCATGGGCTTAGGTTAGCTATCTACAACTATTGCATCTAGGCCTCTAATTCATTCCATATTTAGTCAGGGTCTGTGTTTGAAGCTTGGAAAGGAGTTGTTTTTACTGGCATCGATCTGTTTGTTATTTAGCAAATTTACACAAAACATTGTGAAAAGATTTGCATGACATTTTCTGGGAAGGTTGAAAATATGTCAGTAAAAAATGATTATAATCTGGCAGGGAACTGGATTACTGTCTGCAGGATTTAGTTTTTGTAGTATTATGTTTTGTTTAAAACACTGTTTCACCAGTGTTCGTATTCATATTAGGGCTCGTATTCACAAAGATTCTCAGTGTCCTCTCAAAGAGCTCCTAACGTAGCCTAAAAAGAGTCCTAGCTTAAGTGATTCAGGAAGTTTCTGAGAGCACCTCTGAGCAAGGAGGGGACAGAAACTTTTATCTTACTATAAGGGGGTGTGGTTCACCCTGTTGCTAGCCATAATTGGTTTTTACAAAAAGGAAAAAAGAAAAAAGCAAACAAAACAAAAACAAAGGTGCTCCTAGTGCTCCTGAATGGACAGGGAAATCAACCAGTCATAGAACTCAGACTGTATTAAGTAATGTGTAATGGTGAAACTAATCTCATATCATGATGAAACTCTAAATTAAATTATTGTTACACAGCTTGAAAATGTCTGAACATACCTCACTTCCATGCTGATTATTATATTGATTTGCTTGTTTTTCCTCCTAGTAAAGTAATCGACCATTACTGTTGTTGTTGTTGTTATTAATATTATTATTACAGGGGCCCAATATGATATTCCATCAGAAGGCCCCAACTGCACAGGATTTTTCATCTGGTGCCCAAACAAACTCTAGGATGTGCCTTGAACTAACAGAGGACCCCAATAGAACATAAAATGCAAGCTCACAGTATCATATTTCTTCATGATGACCTAAATTGACTTGTATTATGAATTCTAGTGGAGTTTTGCAGTTTTCTGTTACACATAATGTGTGTAGTGTGAGTACATTATCTGCAGATTTGTGGTATTGTCAGGTTAATTTCCTGATGTCTTTATGGATTGTGTGTTTAAATGTTTAAAAATTCATTAACACGTTCTTAACATCTAAAAATTAGGACAGTATTTATTTAAGCTTTCGCACAGCACTATAAACTCCTGTATCATTATTAACAGAAAGTAATTTACATACAGGCAGTTCAATACACAATGTTTTTGTGCATGGGTTTAAGAATGCAGCAGGCTGACTCCACAGATCTCTGAGTGTCTCCTGTCTTCATGTTAATTGGATTTGGTTAGACAGATTATATCTGTACAGATTCTCTTCAACTATGTCACCTCACTGCGACTTGTCATCAGCAAACAATGGGCTGTCTGTTAGTGTGAGTGACCACACGCATGTGCGCGCACACACACACAGAAACACATTACACACACTAAGCATGAATGCAGTGAGTGAGCACACACACATCCCTAGACACACACACACACACACACATACACACACACAAAAACACATTACACACACTAAGCATGAATGCAGTGAATGAGCACACACACATCCCTAGACACACACACACACACACACACACACACACACACACACACACACACACACACACACACACACACACACACACACACACACAGAAACACATTACACACACTAAGCATGAATGCAGTGAGTGAGCACACACACATCCCTAGACACACACACACACACACACACACACACACACACACACACACACACACATACACACACACACACACACACACACAAAGACATTACACACACTAAGCATGAATGCAGTGAATGAGCACACACACATCCCTAGACACACACACACACACACACACACACACACACACACACACACACACACACACACACACACAGAAACACATTACACACACTAAGCATGAATGCAGTGAGTGAGCACACACACATCCGTAGACACACACACACACACACACACACACACACACACACACACACACACAGAAGCACATTACACACACTAAGCATGAATGCAGTGAGTGAGCACACACACATCCCTAGACACACACACACACACACACACACACACACACAGAAACACATTACACACACTAAGCATGAATGCAGTGAATGAGCACACACATATCCCTAGACACACACACACACACACACACACACACACACACACACACACACACACACACACAGAAACACATTACACACACTAAGCATGAATGCAGTGAGTGAGCACACACACATCCCTAGACACACACACACACACACAGAAACACATTACACACACTAAGCACGAATGCAGTGAGTGAGCACACACACATCCCTGGACACACACACACACACACACACACACACACACACACACACACACACACACACACACACACACAGAAACACATTACACACACTAAGAACGAATGCAGTGAGTGAGTACACACACATCCCTAGACACACACACACACACACACACACACACACACACACACACAGAAACACATTACACACAATAAGCATGAATGCAGTGAGTGAGTACACACACATCTCTAGACACACACACATACTTGCAGTAAGTGAGGATGGACACGCATAAACACACACACACACACACTCAATTTTTTGTTGAGAAGAAATGATACTAACGTGTGCCTTTCACAATACCACAATATCTGATTACAGCTCAGGATGGGACTGCAGGTCAGTCTGCTCTGCAGAGGCACCAGGCCCTACTGTAGGTCCACTCTAGGCACCAAGTGGGCCCTCAAGGTGTAATCAACGATCGGGAAAAAAGGTAGTTGACATGATGAGCCCAACTGCCAATCAGACTACACCACTCCCATCTGTAAGCTCACTGATTGGCTGGAATTGTCACAGAGGCAATATATATATATATATATGTTCACTCATTTTTATGAGTGCTGAATGGACAGAAGACCACCAGAAGCAATTCTCTGATTAAAATATCGCATTAAGTTCTCGGATTAAAATCACAGACTAAATGTAATATTCTAAACAGATTCTGTTCTGATTCTCCTCTGTCGCCCCAAACGTTATCTTACAGCAAGACTGTGAGCGTGGTTTATGTCTGAGATCTCTTACGTAACACAGAATGGATGGTTATGAGACCACAAGAAACAATTCTCTGAGTGACCAAAATGCTTACTGGATTAAAACCACAGACAGGATCTGATGGTCTGAATAGATGATTTCTTTTGCCTCTCCAAACACCTTTCAGCAGGCATGTGTGTGTGTGTGTGTGTGTGTGTGTGTGTGTGTGTGTGTGTGTGTGTGTTGTTTGTTTTTGAGCTCACTTAACACACACATGGTGAAGGAAGAACAATCTGAGCTCCCAAGTACTGAAGGGTTTTTTTTGTGTGATCTGTTGCCTCCTTGTGGCTTCCAACAGACAAAAATCAAGTGGTAATTCGAGTGGAAATCTGGTAAGACTGAAATAATTTATATTATAATGTAATAATCATTTAAAGTTACTTTTTTTGTGATAATCACAAACACTGCAATGAACTTGTTTTATTTATTTAACAAACTTAATTTTCAATTAAAAATCATTAACACATTCTTAACATCTAAAAATGATGACAGTATTTGATAAAGCTGTCGCACAGCAATATATACTTCTGTATCATTATTAACAGAAATTAATAAATGAAAGTGCTGCATTTTTACAATTAGGAAGTTATAGATCATTACAGGTACTACTCGGAAAATTAGACTATTCTGAAAAAGTGCATGCATTTCAGTTGTAACTCAACTTTAAAGATGAAATGTTTAAAGGCTCAGGACCCTTTTGCAAGTGTTTTGCATTACTTACCTGATTAATGTATGACACTTTGAGCCTACAATACTGAAGATTTTCACAGTATTCTCATTTTCTGAGTTTTTGGGTTTGAGGTTTTAATAAGCTGTAAATCATAATCAGCACAATTACAACAACAATAAGCTTGAGATATCTCACTTTGCATGTAATGAATCTATAAAATGTATTGGTTTCACCTTTTATGTTGGATTGCCTGAATAAAACAACTTTTACATGATATTCTAATTTTCAGAGTAGTACCTGTAAATACCATGTATTACTTAACTGAAAATCAGCCTCTAAAAATGCAATGGTATATTAATTCAATTCATTAATTCAAAATTCCTTTACTGTTATTGCACTAGTACAACAAAAGTGAAAGCACTGAAAGTGCAATACCTAAAGTGCACGAGTATAATAATTTAAAAACAATAAAATACTAAACGTGGCAGGTTACTAAAAGGTAAAAAAAAAAAAAAAAAAAAAAACTAAACTAAATAAGAAATCAAACATACCACACATCAGGCATTCCATGATTCATATTCTGCAGTTATTGTAATAAGTAACTGCTCCTCCTTTGGCAAAGGTAGTGCAGCACTGCTGAATGCATATAGGGGAACAGCTGCTTGTGATTGTGATGCCATTCCCAGTGTTGTATAAAGTACTGGAAAATCACACTCAAGTAAAAGTATAGTTACCTCTTCAAAAAATTACTTTGGTAAAAGTCGAAGTCACTGACTGAAATGTTACTTGAGTTAAAGTCTTAAAGTATCAGAAATTTCTTGTACTTAAGTATAACAAGTAATGTAAAAATAAATGTACTCAAGTAATGTAATTAAAAGTACAAGTAAAAGTTAATAACAGGCAAAGGCAGTCTGAATTTGTAATATTTTGGTGAACTGTGAAGGTCATTTGGCACCTATGGTTAATCCTAAATAACAAGCAATTACACTGCTGAAAATGCACACATGACCAATTGCTGTCATTATAAACAAAAGTGGAGAGAAAACTGAATGTTATGTGGCATCTGAAGATGGAGACCACAGTTTGAAGCCTTTTTTTTCATAAACCTTTGTTTTTTAAAATAAGATTAAGTCAGTGCTGAAAATGAGGCGTACATCACACCATTAAAAAAAAAACATAAAACACTGCTGTCTCCTCTTCCATCAGGACTGAGTGTGGAGCTAGCTTACTGCGTGAAGCCAACAGGTGTAGCTTATTGGTTGTCATGCGCAAGTGGCAATTGCGAACAAGCCAGCCTGACTGTATGTATGTATGTATGTATTGTATGTATGTATGTATGTATTGTATGTATGTATGTATGTATGTATGTATTGTATGTATGTAATGTATGTATGTATGTATGTATGTATGGCAGTCAGTTTTTTTTTTTTTGTAACGAGTAACTAAACGGCACATTTAAAATGTATCGGAGTAAAAGTATGCAATTAGGTTCAGAAATATAGTGAAGTAAAAGTAAAAGTTATCAATTTTTTTAAAACTCAAGTAAAGTACAAAGTCTTCCAAAATGTACTTAAGTACAGTAGTGAAGTATTATTACTTCGTTACTATACAACACTGGCCATTCCAACGAACCTTGGTAGCCCGGAGACTTAAGCTCCAGGCCGGGCGGGAAGACTGTTCTCGCCCTTTGCTACACTGCTGTCTTATATTATACTACTCCAAAGAAATGTAATTACCTGGTCCCCTGGATATTGTATACCAGGTACCAGGTATTGTAATGATCCTGTCCGTGTGTGTGTCTGTCTGCCCGCAATGACCCTGTCTGTTCACACGGGGGAACTAATTTGCCATCTCTAATTGCACTTGTTAAGTATTTTTTTTATTCTTTCAAAGTTCTGCATTCATCACACTGATTTGTGAGAAACATAAAAATGTGTGTGTGTAATGAGAGTTTGACTACAGGTGGTGTGTCCTGGTGAAGGTGTGTGTGTGTGCATGTGTTAGAGTTAGAGAGAAGGTGTGTGTGGAGGAAGAGGAGGATCTTGTTCCATGAGTCCTCCTGGCCGTCTGCATGAGGTTTAGTCTGATCCCCCACAACAGCAGCACTGCAACACAAACACACACACACACACACACACACACACACACACATACACACACACACTAGGAGCTGAACTGTGTGTTTGTGAGTGTATGTGTGTGTATGTGTGTGTGTGTGTGTGTGTGTGTGTGTGTGTGTGTGTGTGTGTGTGTGTGTGTGTGTGTGTGTGTGCAGACACGTGCTGTAGGGGAGGGCATCAAGGGCCCATCTGATTTGCCAAATGTTTCATATTTGGAGCTTCAACATTCAGCTTACAGAAATGTACAATTTATTGCAACCAGGGGCATCGCTAGGTTGTGGAAACATTCGGGGCTTTTGCCCAGAAGTTAGAGTGTTCTTTGAGCGGGGGTTCAGGGGTTTTTCCGCCGAGAAAATTTTAAAAATCGAACTGATGAAAATGCAATTTTAGCGTTGTTTAAGAATGAAAAGAAAGGACAATAGGTAGAATAGGTATTACAGGATAACCTGTAAGGAGTCTCTTCTGGCAAAGTGCATCACATACACCAGCAGACAAAATGTTACATTAAAGTAGCTTATATAGAATAAACACTATCGCGACACGTACCTACAGAATGTCAAGTGGACCAGGTTTATTTCACTGCGGGACTGTGCAAACTACAGTCAACTCCGACGGATCTCACTCTAGCTAGAAACACGAAATAGCCCTACGCATAGAAAGAATACCAACGTCTTGAATTTGTAACATATTGTAACAAATGATTCTAAAGCTGCCCATATATGATCCCGCAAGATTTTCCAGGAGCGCTCTAGAATCTTTGGTTTTCACTGGCTACAATGTTTCATTTGGTACTACTGGTAATGCAACCACACAAAAGTCTGTTCTACGGGCCTATTTTCATCATTACCATCATTACTTATTTACTTTTTTTGACGGCACAGAGATCCGGGGCTATTCCCAGGAGATCCGGGGCTATAGCCTCGAATGCCCAGGTCTACTGACGCCCATGATTGCAACTAAGCCATGTTTTGTGATATGTAATTTCTGATGTTGTATGTTGCAATACTTTCGATATATTGTGCAGCCCCAGGCTGTGTGTGTGCCCCTGAGGTTTCCGAAGTACATGCGATAGTACATGACATGCGATGTGTGTATATAGTGCTTGTGTGTATGTGTGTGTGTATGTGTTTGCTTGTGTGTGTGTGTGTGTGTGTGTGTGTGTGTGTGTGTGTGTGTGTGTGTGTGTGTGTGTGTGTGTGTGTGTGTTGAAGTTGCTGAAGCGGACGTGTGGTGTGTATGGAGGCTCGATCAGGTGACCTGCACCTGGGTATGACAACACCGTCAGGAGGTGACCATTCCCACACCGCTCCATCATCTGCTCTACCTGTACACACACACACACACACACACACACACTGTCTGCTTGATACCACAAACTTAACGTTACATGTAGAGTGAAGTACACTCTGGCGCATAATCGTGTGTGTGTGTGTGTGTGTGTGTGTGTGTGTGTGTGTGTGTGTGTGTGTGTGTGTGTGTGTTTCACGCACATCTTCAGTAGACTCCACAATAGCCCAGTTCTGGTCATCCTGACCAATTACTATCAGTACAGGACACTTTATCTGGCCCACCTGCACACACACACACACACACACACACACACACACACACACACACACACACACACACACACACAAAAGAGAAAGTACACACAGACTTACCCATCCAGGTACACATCACACATGCACAAAGAGACATGAATATCCATATGGAATAGGGACACTTGGACTTAACTTGCAAACCTATGCAAAAGCTATGCAAACCTGAGATTCCATCTCCCCCTCTGTCTGTCTGTTTGTCTGTCTGTCTGTCTGTCTCTCTGCCTGCCTGTCTTTTTCACACACACACACACACACACACACACACACACACACACACACACACACACACACACACACACACACACACACACACACACACACACACACACACACACACACACACACACACACACATCCACTTTCATGCCTGGGTCGGTAAGAATCGGTGGAAGGGCATCTCTCCATATCACATGTATATTCTCGTCGATGCGTGCCTTGAACATAGTCCTGCAGACACACATGAATACACACACACAAACACATATTAGTAGTTTAGCACCTAAAGGTCATATTTTGATGAAATCATGTACATTTTTGGTAAAAGCACCCAATTTTGCACCTATACTCTTTCATTATAGGACTGAAAATCGCCCAGTAAGTGTGACAGGCAGAATTTGATTTGGAATAATGTTTACCTCACAAATTTTACCTGCTGTCTGAGTGTGGAAAGCACATCAACCAAAGTACATAGTAAACAATAGGCAAAATGGAGCACAGCCTTACACTTCCCCATCTCACCCACCTGATGGGGCATGGGCTTACATAAGTGCCACTTCTTAGTTCATTGGCTTAAAGCAACACTAAGTAGTTTTTTTTTTAACCTTAAAATAATGTTTCTAAAATCGTTTCAGTGGTTCATCAACTTTTATCAGCTTGAAAGGCACTTCTGAATTGACTTTGCTGCCCTCTATGGGCCAAAACCGCACTGGGGTTTGGAGGAGTGGGCTATCTCTCTGTAGTTTGAATGAGAGACAATTCCGCTTCCAACCTGTAGGGTGACGCCCCTCCCCACCCACGCATCCACATTAGTTTCAAACACGCTGACCAACATGCCTTTTTGCACTGCACTACGAGTGCTTCCTAACACACACACTTTCGCAGTACAGTACATGGTATAGACAGACCAACACATACACACAATAACACACACACACAAACATACAATCACACACACAATCACACACTTACCGCTTCATGTGCTCGGAAACCTCAAAGAGGGACTTGTTGATGGGGTGAACATGGCTTCCGCTGATACACACACAACACCGGGGCTTGAAGAGAGTGCGAGAACTAAATGAATCATGTACATATCCCACCATTCCTCTGCCTACAGACCTATTATAACTACAGTACAGGCCAAAAGTTTGCACACACCTTCTCATTCAATGCGTTTTCTTTATTTTCATAAATATAGGAATAAGAATATAAGACATGTTTTAAGTTATTTCACACTTTTTGTTGTTTTTTGCCTGTGTTGGTTTGTTTGTTTGTCTGTTTGTTTGTTTGTTAATAGCATAACTCAGAAAGTTCTGGATGGATTTCAACGGAATTTTCAGGATAGATTAGAAGTTGGCTAACTTAGAACAGTTTTTGGTGATGATCTGGATCACCATCTGTATTCAGGATTTTTTTTAAAGGATTCTTCACCATTGCAAGATTACTCGTTTACCCATCAAAAAAAACGTCTGCAGGTGGGGATGGTATAAGGTGGAGATTTCAGCTGGCTTGGTCTGCGCTCTCCGAGTGCTTTTCTAGTTCCATATGTGTTCATTCACAGTTTTGATGCTTTCAGTGAGAATCTACAATGTAAATAGTCATGAACATAAAGAAAACGCATTGAATGAGAAGTTGTGTCCAAACGTTTGGCCTGTACTGTGCAAGCTGTTGGGGTGTGTATGAGTACAACTGAATGTAGCAATAGAGAGAGAGAGAAAGTGTCAGACATAGTGACAGACAGACAGACAGACAGACACAGACAGACAGAGATGGAATGTGTTATGTAAGAGGAAGCAAGGACAGTGTAGGGATAACCACTTGTACGCGGCGCACCCTACAAATACATGGGTTGGTAATAATTAATTGGTCTTAGTTGATCAGTCTCATATCAGTCTCATTAAATCAGTCTCATATCAGTCTCATTAAATCAGTCTCATATCAGTCTCATCAAAATCAAAATCAGTCTTGAAGGTGAGTGAGGATCTTTCTTGGCAGTGTTTTTCAGGGTATTGTTGCAGTAACAGACAAGACAGAGTTTATTTCAAAAGGTATAGTTTATTAACTAACAAACTACAGGTGTGAACTAATTCTACAGGTAGTGATGGTGTGTGTGTGTGTGTGTGTGTGTGTGTGTGTGTGTGTGTGCGTGCATGTGTGGGTGTGAGAGAGAGAGAGAGAGAGAGAGAGAGAAGAGGAGGAGGGGTCATGGCCCACAACCCCCCATTTGGTTTGTGAGATAGGCCTTTGCCTGATCACAGGAGAGCGGGGGTGTGCACGTGGCACGTGATTAAATCGCTTTGGAACAATAGGCTAGGCTATTGTTAGCTAAACATTCCTCGCACACACACGCACACACACACGCGCACACACACACACACAAACACACACATACACACTACATTTGCACAGTGGTGTATAGTTTGTATAGGCTATATCTGTCATCTCAAAAGAAGTATGTTTGTGCTCAGTTCCATACACAAGCACAGTGCATGTAAGAGAGAGGGAAGAGTGTGTGTGTGTGTGTGTGTGTATGCATAGACGCCAACTTCATGTCAACATTGGTGGCACAATATGTCTTTGCGGCAATAACGCTCCACCAAAACAGTCCTAGTGAAGTGAATTGAGCTATAAAAGGTGACAGAATATCATTTTGATCAATGGCGGTTTGTCACAGTCAATGGCAATACAACAGTGTTATACTCTTTTGGCGTTTTGTTATTGCGGTGTTATTGCTCCTCTAACTTTAACTTTGGGGAGGCATAAAAGTCAGTGCACCCTATGTGTGTGTGTAACAGTACCTGGTGGTATGAAGAATGTGCCTTTAACCCCTCGTTCACTGACGTCCACACGCTGCACACCTGGTGCCAGGTACCATCTCTCCGTGACAACCGTTGCCTTGGGTCATGTGACCACTGAAAATGGAGATGTTCACCACCATCGGAGACATGACGTCTGTCTTTCTCAACCTGTAAACAATCACGGAAATATAGTCTTGGGTTTTAGATTTAAAATAAATCAGACAAAGATGATCTGCCTGAACAGAATGAAAGCCATAGTCAGGGACAGCTCACACCACTTCTTCAATCTGCTGCCCTCTGGTAGGTCATACAGGGACACTTATTCCAGGGCAAACAGTATCACAGTTTGATATGTTATTTATGTACACTGAACAAAATTATAAATGCAACAGTGAACATTTTGTCATGTAACTGCTTAATATTAATTAAAGAAAACCAAGAATTACAATACATTAAAAGATTATCATGAAACACTGTGTTGAAATGGTTACAAAAAATTTTAGAAACCAGCTGTAAGGAAACAGTCAAACACAAGGAGGGTAGTCATTCCAAAGTCACAAATCAGCACTCGGTATGGCCACAGTACATAGTACATTGTACATAGACTTTCTTTCTTAAATTTCTGAAATACCAGGGCAAGATGTTCTATCAAATTTTCAGATGTTGCATTTATAATTTTGTTCAGTGTAATATTTTTCTATATTATTATTATTATTATTATTTTAAATTACCTCACTCTGAAGATATAGATACCGTTTAAAGGTTTGTGTACAGCATTTTACTGCATGTATGTCACTGTATGATTGGAAAGGAAAGGAAAGGAAAGGAAAGGAAAAGGGCATGCGATAGCCGGTTACAGTAACTCGGTGGCAGAAGAAGTGATTAAAGTGTTGAAATGTTTATGGGAGTCATAATATTTTAAACTTGTTTAATTGCTATAATCCTGTTCTAAATGTGAAAATTGGGTACAAGAATATTAATATCTATGACTGTATTTATTTCAATGTCTCTGTGTTCTGCCTATGTATAGCCTACTAAACAACTGGGCTAGTTGGATTCACGGAAACGAAGGGTTGAGTTTCAAATGGTGTACACATAAACTCTATCTGTTGACAAGAAGCAGATTGAGTAGTTACACGATCATTAAATGTGATCAAAGGTCTATGCTCTGTGATTTACACCTACTGTGCAGGAATGAAGTGTGTGTAGGGGATGCAGGGGAGTGACTGCCAGTGGGAGTGAGAGAGAGAGAGCAGACCGCTGTTTTTTAATGAACTGCTGTTTGTTTAACTGCAGTGAGCCTGAGTAAAAAAACAGGTTATTTGCGTTTTGTGTTCCTTTAATTTTGTGTAAGAATGTTGTTGTATACTGTTCATTTCTTGTATGTAATCGCATTATATTAACACCAGCCATGGCGGAGGCCGCGAAAAAGGTTGACATCTTGTCTAAAACTGAGCTGAATGAAATGATCCGAGAGCTGTCTGATCATGTGAAAAAAAGGTCCATGCAAGATGGAACAAAGCCAGGAAACATAAAACTTCCATTGCTATGATGTTAATGAGTCATTTGAGACATCATGAGAATAAAACTATTGGAATGAGACATGAAGAGGCTGCAGAGAGAGAGCGAGCCTCTAATAGGTGTCTGCTGGTAAGACAGAACAGGCTTCAAACTGAACTAGGGCGTAGCGAAGCGACAATCAAGGCATAAGACAAGACTCTCCAAATCCTCAAAACAGACAATGACAAGTTGCAGGGTGAGGTCACGCCCACTTCAGAAATGTGCCTTCCAAGCCAGCAAATCTTGAAAGATGGGGCAAGGAAATTAAACATCCCCGTGAAGGTGGGATAAAATACCTGGATTCAAATCAAGAGGATGGCCTGCCTATACGACCTGCACCCTGAAGATGGCTTTCAGATTTTGTCCACCAAGTTGGAAGACACTGAAGCGGAGGAACTGAGAGCAGCTATGGAGGCTAAGCTAGTGGATGACACTAAAAAGTCACTCACTGACACGTGGAACCATCTAAGGCTGTGGATAACACAAACTGCATGAGCCAATATAAACTTGAACAAAATCAACTTCCACCATACAAAAGGCTAATGAGTCTGTGGATGACTACTACAAGCGGTTTGTTGACGTCTTTGTGTTGCATTCAGGAATGATTGATAACCCTGATGACGTCGGAGCCACAAAACAGGTGGTGGCTAAAGCTACCTTCCTGGAGGGCCTGCATCCAGAGACAAAGAAGGCGACGAAGCTTGTACTGGGGAAGTGGGAAGATGAGGCAACTACCCTCACTCAAGTGCTAAACACTGCCAATAGAGTAGCCCGTGGCACTGACATGAAGCTTGGCCAAGTGGGCACCGGAAAGAAAAAAAAAGGGCGGTGCCACTACTTCAGAAGTAATCAGAAAGAAATCTGCTGATGGAGGCAAAAAGAAGTCTGGAGAAGAAGAGGGTGGTCGATGTCGTCAGGAATATCTACGCAAACTGGGCAACCTGGATGAAGACAAACTGGCGGAAGCTAGTAGCTGTCACGGGAAACTACAGACCCCCTCCATCCGTCCCATTGCTGCCGCTGTGAGACGAACGAAACAGCCAGTGTCTGCCACAATGGAAAATGATGTTGAAATTGAGTTTTTAATTGACACTGGTGCTGAACTAACAATAATACCTACAGCTGTTGCAGTGCGAAACAATATTCCCCTTTCTGATAATGCGAGAACTGCTTATAGTGTTGGCGGTGACAAGTTGAAATTGCAACAGACAGAAATTATCGACTTCAATATTGGCCCTGCTGAAGTGACCTGCCGTGTATGGGTCTCTGACACCATCTGTGAAGTCATTCTGGGAATGGACGTGCTGCTCACATTGAATGCCAGTCTTGACTTCAATGATGGAGAAGTAACGTGGAATCTGAGAAGAATACAGGCCAGCGATGTTAAAGACCATCCAATATGGGCTAAAGGGAAGAATGACTGTGGTTTGCTGGATATGGAACCAGTGAAACTGACTGGAAAGCCCAAAGCACAAAGCAATACCCCATAAACAGAGCTGCTATTGAAGGACTGAGGCCAATCATTGAGGAGTTAGAAGAGAAAGAAGTCATTCAGAAGACCTGTCAGAAAAAATGTCACTACCAGCAGTTGTTTACCTGGGGCAGAAGATTTCTGAGGGAAAAGAGAAATCACGATCGACCGCACCACAGCAATTTGTAAGACACCAGAGCCAAGCACCATCAAACAACTTGCTCATTCCTGGGGCAGTGCAATTACAACAGAGCGTGGGTTGAATCTTATGCAGAGATAGCCCAAACGTTAACTGATCTCCTGAAGGGGAGTCCTGAATCCAAAGCTGCTATCCGACTGAATGAACAACAAAGGCAAACTTTTGAAGACCTGCATTGGGGATTCCCAACATCGACAGGCCCTTTGTTCTCTATGTCAGCGAAAGGGAGGGCTTCATGACTGCTGTGCTGATGCAAGAGCATGGTGGACACCAGAGACCAGTGGGTTACTACTCGTTGAAGTTGGACACTACAGCGCTGGGGTTTGGACCCTGTCTGAGAGCTGTTCAAGCTGTCTTTTTGGCAATCCAAGCCATCGCCAGTCTGGCGTTGGACCAACAGCTGACTGTACGATGCCCACATGCTGGAAACACTCTGATGTCCATGAAGAAAGTTGCTAAAGTTTCAGACAGCCGTTGGGGGAACTGGCAAGCAGTATCGGAGTCGCCAAACATCTCAATACAAAAAAACACAATATCCAATCCCTCAATTCTGATACCGCCAACTTCTGCTGAAGGGGAAGAAGATCACCACTGTGAAGATATAGTAGCGTTGATGGATGAGGAACAGCCTACAAAGGAAGACCCTTTGCAGAACCCAGACCTCGTGCTATACACTGATGAATCTTCCATGGTGATCGAGGGAGTGAGATGTGCAGGATGGGCAGTCACCAACAACTTTGAGGTGATGAAGTCAGCGTCAATGGTCCCCGGAACATCGGCACAACAAGCAGAACTGAAAGCTCTGACTGAAGCTTGTAAGCTAGCAGACGGAAAGACAGCGAACGTCTATAAGGATTCAAGGTACGCTTTTGGAATAGCACACGACTTTGGTCTTCTCTGGAGACAACGCGGTTTCATGACTGCAAAAGGAACAACCATCAAGAATGGTGAACTTGTTGCTTATGGGGGTAGTTTTGTTCCTTTTTTATTCAAACAAAGAAAAAAAAATCCAAACAAAATATACAGCTTTGAAAACAAAAAAAAACATGTTTACATTTTTAAGCTGGAAAAATATTTGATTGAGGTCTGATTTACTTTCATTTTAAATGTGAAATCTTTGATTGCGGGCCAAAGTTTTGTTTGCAAGTCGAAAAGTTTTGAACCTCAAAATCTTTTGCAAACCAAGAACGTTTGCTTGTAAGTTCAATGGAACGCGATGGGCGGGATCTTAAAGAGGAGAAAGGGTGGATTTGTATTGGTAGCTTGCCTCTGATTGACAGTTGGGCTCGTGCCTGCCTGGCCCTCCCGCCAACTCTTCTCGCACTAACTTCCACCTTGTACTTGGGAAATGTTGGTTTGGTGTAGGGGGTACGTGTTTGTCTTCCGTGTTGAATGTTTAACTCTGTTTGTGTCATTTGTATTAAGTGTGGGTATCTGAAATGTATGTGGAAATGTGTAGGGGTGTTTGTTATGTATGTTAAAGGTGATTGTGAATGTCGACATTTTGTAGTTGCACTGTAAATATGGATTTTGTTTGTTTTTACCTGTGTGGGTAATGGGCTCACCCAATCATTCAATCTGTCAATCATTGGTGGGTGTATTTAGAGGGCCAGACTGGGGAGAGTCTTCAGTCTTCAGTTGGCTCTGGTGGAGGTAGGATCTGTGTGTTTGACAATTGTAAACTGCATGAATTAGCATTGTTGCTATAACTTGCTGTGAAGTTGTTTAGTTTTGAAGTTTATTATTTTCTATATATTTAGTATTGCCCGAGTTGGCCGGTTTTGTTTCATTTTTGACAGTCTTTTTTTGTTTGCATTTTTGAGAACTTTTTTTCGCACCTGTAAATAAACCTGCACTTATTCACTTTTAAAATCAGATTTTTTGTGTGACTCATTTGGTGGTGGTGCTTGGTGAAAGCAGGGCGGCAACGTCACTGTTTCACACTGGCAAAGAAACATCAACAAGGAGTTTCCTGGCCTGACGCACTGCCGATGGTCCTGTGTAGCATGAGAGCTACGAGTAACAAAGAAGCCAGTTTAAGCCCATATGAAGTCATCACCGGAAGACCTATGTCTTTGCCTGGAACGATCGATTTGAGGAAAGCTGACGTACATCTGGTGTCGGATGCTCTGTTGAACTACTGTATCCAACTCTCAGAGGCGGTCAACACAGCGGAGAAGAGAGTCAAAGAAGCATGGAGTGAATCACCAGAAGGAGGACACTCTCTTGTGCCAGGACAATGGATCATGATACATAAACCTGAGGATGATGACTTTGCAAAACCGGCTGGCTCTAGACATATGATCGATCAAGAATGTTGTACTTATGTCCCTGGTGCTTCTAAGGATGTGGACAAGTTTGTAACTGATATCTACAAACAGGTTTCTACTTTGAAGGCTGACTTACAGACTGGGTCTAAGGGGGTCTAAGGGGTGGTCTCTGGCAGACTGGATCACATCCTGGAGGGGCACACTCGTAACACAGATCTTCCAAATTACTGTTGCCATTCTATTGTGTGTAGCTCTACTTGGGTTGATGATGCAACTGTCTTGCTGCCTGATGAAACGAGCTGTCAAGACTCGTGTAGCTCGCGTCAAGAGGCAGGAGGCGATCTTTGATCCAATATTTGGGGAAGCATACTTTCTGTGAATCATTTGATTGATTTGGTTTAATCTTGGCAGGCATGAGGGACCGAGTGTTCACTGGGTTATTTTATTTATTCAGCATGTTTTGTGATTTCATTTGTGTTCCAATCAACATTACCTCAGGCTCTGTAATTTCATCGGATCGGACGGACAGAGAGAGGTCCATAGCAAACTTCTTTAAACATCCTGCTGGTTACTTCTGTCTTCAACCTCGCGGGAGAAGATAGAAAGTAGCTCAGACTTAGGCTTAGACTCTTATGGAGTGTAGTCTTTGCTCTGTTCCTTTATTTTACCATTTTTATTATTCTTTATTTTTAATCAATTCAACGAGATTCATTTTGTCAACTATATGTAATAAATCGATCAAGCAACGGAAGCATTGAGTCTTTTTATTCAACCGAGTTAGTTGAATTTAATCTTAGTTATTTTTAATCTTAATTAGTTTGAAAATACAATGCAATTCCCAGAGGGAAAATTCAACACATAATGTGTGAGTAAGTGGTTGTGAGTGGATGAGTGAAGGTCTGCCCTGTTGTTGTATGTTGTCTTTTACTAAAACCAATGCCTGACTGAATTACTGTCAGTGTACTAAACAAGAGCTTTTGATTGTGTTGCCCAATGACAAAAATTTGAATCTGAACAACGCAGAGCTGTTTATTTTGGTATAGCTACAGTACCTGACTTCAAGTCTACCAAGTCCACATACGGATGAAACATAAACAAGTTACATTGTTATCAGTTTACATTATTAAAATGCAAACTAGCTAGGCTTATCCAAAAAGGATGCGAAAACGCCATAAGAAAAGACTGAATAAAAACTGAGTATGGCCATTTCTCCTAGACTACTAGACTATAGCCTTGGTGCCAGTCAGCCAGCCGTGTAGGTCAAACTAGACCACCTTTCTTTTTCGTTACCTGAAACTGTTCCATTTTCATCGCTGGTGTAATGCCCAAATGCCTCCCAGTAGTCTTTAGCTTCGGACTGGTGCAGGGAATGAAGTGTCACCTCTTGTCTTGGCTGCAAGTTCCTCACAGCCATCTTAAACTTCTCATCTACCAGTGCCCTGGTAGGTTGCACCGACAGCACTGGACACAGCAACACTGAAGTCGCTGACCTACCAACACCAACATCAGCTAAAATATTCATTTTTAATACATTCTGTTATACAGTTACATTTCTGTTTCGCTCAGACAGTGGGAGACCTATTTACCTTTCACAAGTAACGTTTGCAGATTGTGAAAGGGCATCAGATGCATATCATATCATACCTTATCCAGAGACGAGTCGGAAGTTGTCGTCTACTCAAAACGAACACTCTTACTGTCATGTGTGTCAGGGTGCAATGCTTTCTGAGAGTCATACTGCCTACAGCTGTTGGGTTGTGAAAGCCAGTGGCGTTGTTTTTAATGTAGCGCTTGTAATCTACCCCCTGCTAGTGTGGGTGGGTGGGGGGCTACTTGGTATGTGTAACTTTGCTACTTTGTAAACATGAAGAGGCTATGCAATGTCTGCACAGATAGGTTGTCAATATGCTTTTGTATCAGACACAAGTGCTGTTCTCTGTAGTTACTATGTGACAAAAACGTCCTTAGTTTTAACTCAACTGTGTATTTTCTGCATGTATGCGTGTTGCCCGTATGTGTGTACCTGCACACACACACATACTTATGACACATGGTTACGCAAGCGCACACACACACACACACACACTATTCACCTGAATCTTATTCTGTACAACATCAGCCTGCTTTAGAATTGTTGAGGGCACCTTTGTGCATCTGTGGCGTTTCCTGAGTACTTTACTATGCCAAAATCATCTTGGTATTTTCCTGAAACTAGAACCAGCACCAGGTTTGGGAGACCCATGCAGTGGAAATCAAGTTCAACCAAGTATTGGTTAAAGGCAACCCACCCTCCTTCCACCAGTTTTTTTTAATGACAGCACCAAACATGAATATATTTAATACAGCATCATCATCATCATCATCATCATCATCATCATCATCATCATCATCGTCATCATCATGTTGTTACACATGTATAACAAGGATACACTGTATATGTGATTTAAAAAAATATGTGCAGAGTCCTGTCCATTGGGGTGCAAGCAGTTTGTATATTTATGTGTGTGATGAGAACAGAACAAAGACTAATATTTAGTGTGTGGTTGCTAGGGATGTTAGGGAACTGTCACAGACAGTGTGTTCCAGGCTTGACACATAGTTCCACATGACACAACATGGTTATAGTTACAGATTGTCTGTGACACATTACAACAAAGAACCACACACGACACAGACACATGAATCGAATTCCTCAACGCTATGGGCCCTAGGCTATGTTCAGGATATTTTTTACTACCTTTACTTTTAAGCTCATAACTTTGTCATTTCAAGGGCCATACATACATGCTATATCTTGGTTTTTTTTTTCAGGACAGTCTAGGCTATCTAGATCATTCATTTGGTGAGCTAGTCTTTGCTGTGATTTTATAAAAAATAGTAAACCAATAAAAAATCATTATGTGTATAAAATGTTTGTTGTATTCTTGCAGGTACCTGTCCATACGATGGTGTCAGCAGGGATATCTTTTCATATGTGAGTAGAGGAGATTGTCTGGAATCTGGCAATATAAGAACCATGATGGCGGGATATTCAGTGGCTTATCAATGTTGATAAATATGTAGTCTGTGCCTGATGGGCCTAAGGGCCTTTTCCATTCAGTGAGGGATGTTGTATCAGGATTATAATGGATATTATGCAGAAATTTGCTGAAATTTCAAACTGTACTGTGGTTCTGCTGTTTAGTTTGGTACAAGTGCCATCTTGCTACAATCTTACTACCGTTCCGGAGTAATTCAACTCATTCAGAGAAGAATGAGTGTAAATTTGGACGCATTTTGCATCCAAACTGAATTCCTAATTCCTTTTTTTATTATTCAAAATATAATTTTATATTCATTCATTTATTCATTCACATTTTATACATCACTGGACTGTGGCAGCTCCTGACAGGGACAGATAAAATAGACAGATAATAGATTTCTTCTTCTTTGTATTAAGCTCTGACTGCAGGTGGTGTGTTCTGGTGGAGGTGGAGGTGTGTGTGTGTGTGTGTGTGTGTGTGTGTGTGTGTGTGTGTGTGTGTGTGTGTGTGCATGTATGTGTGTGTGTAAGTATGTGTGTGTGTATTAGAGTCTGGCTGCAGGTGGTGTGTCCTGGTGAAGGTGTGTGTGCATGTATGTGTGTGTGTAAGTATGTGTGTGTATGTGTGTGTATTAGAGTCTGGCTACAGGTGGTGTATCCTGGTGAAGGTGTGTGTGTGTTTGTGTGTGTGTGTGTGTGTGTGTGTGTGTGTGTGTTAGAGTCTGGCTGCAGTTGGTGTATCCTGGTGAAGGTGTGTGTGTGTGTGTGTGTGTATTAGAGTCTGGCTGCAGGTGGTGTGTCCTGGTGAAGGTGTGTGTGGAGGAAGAGGAGGATCTTGTTCCATGAGTCCTCCTGGGCGTCTGCATGAGGTTTAGTCTGACCCCCCCACAGCATCAGCACTGTAACACACACACACACATACACACACACACACACACACACACACACACACACACACACACACACACACACACACGTTAGGAGCGGGATTGTCTCTGTGTGTGTACATGTGTGTGTGTGTGTGTGTATATGCATCTGTGAGTGTGTGTATGTGTGTGTGTGAGTACCTTTCTGTCTTCCTTGAGTGGTGAAGTTGCTGAAGCGGACGTGTGGTGTGTATGGGGGCTCGATCAGGTGACCTGCACCTGGGTACGACAACACCGTCAGGAGGTGACCATTCCCAGACCGCTCCATCATCTGCTCTATCTGCACACACACACACACACACACACACACACACACACACACACAAAAATTATAACTACTATACAAATTTCTATTTTTTTGCATCAAAAACAATACTCTTCGAAACACCTAACCTGAGCAGAAGACATCAACAAGCAATGCCCTGCATTTTGCAAAACAAGTGAATATGTTTGTTCTTGAACAACAGTACATCTGAGTTCTGTATATAATGTATAGCAGAGAAGTACGCCTTCCTCTCTCTAGAAGTACATTTGTCATTACAGGTGTCAACACCCGTGCATGAGATGTGTGTTTGCATGTGTTTTTGTTTGAGTGTTGAAAGGTTTCTTTGATTGTGCATGAGAGAGAGAGAAAGACAGATGGAGACAGAAAGAACACTGCCATTCACCATATGGGGTGCATCTTTGACCATCTGAAAAAGAAATTCTAGCTGTAAAGGGTAACAACAGGCAAAATATAATCACTCACATCTTCAGGAGACTCCACAGTTTAAGTGTGTGTATGTGCGCGCGCGCGCGCGCGTGTGTGTGTGCGTGTGTGTGTGTGTGTGTGTGTGTGTGTGTGTGTGTGTGTGTGTGTTTCACTCACATCTTCAGTAGACTCCACAGTAGCCCAGTTCTGATCATCCTGACCAACCACTATCATCAGAGGACATTTTATCCGGGCCACCTGCACACACACACATGCACATGCACACACACACACACACATGCACACACACACACACACACACACACACACACACACACACACACACACACACACACACACACACACACACACACACACACACAGACACATGCACAAAAATATACAGATCACTATAATACATGTACAAGTATTTATATGGAGTAGTGATGAATACACTAATCTCAACTTGATGATCTATGTTAACATAGATCTTTCCTCCCTCTGTGTCTTTTTCTTTCTCTCTCTCTCACACACACATATCTCTCTTACCAACACACACGCACGCACGCACACACACACACACACACACACACACACACACACACACACACACACACACTTACATCCACTTTTGTGTCTAGCTCAGTTGGAATGGGCAGTACGCCGTCTCTCCAGATCACATGATTATTCTCATCGATGCGTGCCTTTAACAGGGTCCTGCATGCACACACACACACACACATGATTATTCTCATCGATGTGTGCCTTTAACAGGGTCCTGCATGCACACACACACACACATACACACACACATATGATTATTGTCATTGATGCGTGCCTTTAACAGGGTCTGCCTTTAACAGTGTCTGCATGCACACACAATTGAATACTGTATGTCATTGTCATAATGTTACCACCTCATCTTCACACACACTCAGCATGTACACTATGACAAAGACATAATCACACACACACACACACACACACACACACACACACACACACACACACACACACACACACACTCCCAGCACTCACCGCATCATATACTCTAAGACCTCAAAGAGGGATTTTTGAGGCTTGCTGAAGGGGTAGACATGGCTTCCACTGATACACACACAACACCGGGGCTGGAAGACAGTGTGAGGACCGAATGACTCATGTACATAGTCCACCATTCACCTACATACAGACCTATTAGATTTTGTATGCATTGCTTCTTCACTGAACATACTTCTAACATAAAGGGTGTGTATGTGTACAACTGAGTGTAGTGACGCAATAGTGTATGAGAAGGAGCGGGGAAGATGGACATACCTCTACTGTTATGTGTGTGTGTGTGTGTGTTTGTGTGTGTCAGAGAGAGCGATAGAGACAGAGACAAAGAGACAGAGACAGACAGACTAGGGCTTTGAGTCCGAACATCGTTATTTGAATATAATTCGAATATTTATAAAATAGGAGATATTCAAATGGCAGCCCTTAATATTTGAACCTGTTATGGGTATTATTTTTTGTAAATGTGTTTGCATGTAAATATTGTCTTCAATTCAGATTCCGGCTAGTGAAGTTGTGAATCGCGAGCTCATTCTGTTATTATTAGACATCTCGGCTCCTGTACAGTGTAGGTGAGGTTAGCGTCCTGGTTCGAGCCTATTTTCCATATCAAACAATGGCCACGTCAAGCAAGCCTGACGAGGAGTTTTAAATCTACACTCCTGACAGTTTGAAAAGCAAGAATGCGGCGCTTGATACCACACTGTGTGGCGCTACTTTGGCTTCCCAAAGCAAGAGTGGAAAATCACAAGGGAGGACAAAGTGACATGTCTGACTGTTAATTAAAAAACAGTCATCACACCGTGTTGTTCTTCTAAAAACAATATTGACTAGGTGCACAAAAGACTCCTGTAAGCTTGTGTATTTCCAATGGAGAATTAACTGTGTCGTAACAACATCTTCTGTTATATTCCGCTCATTACATCTTCACTCCAACACTGAATATCTTTTGCTCAATAATAACAATGCATATTTAACACGCATAAATATTTAGCCTTTCGTTCACGTAGTCTATTGACATTGACTGATACACTGCCTTCTGGTGGACAACTTAGGTTTCATACCAATATAGGTCTTACTGACGGCATTCAATGGTCAAAATATTATTAATATTCGAATATTAATATTCATAAACAAACAAACTTCGAATATGATTTTTGAGCAAAAGTCAAAGCCCTAAGACAGACAGAGAGAAGGAGCAAGGAGGACAGGCATGCCTGTGCTGTTTTGGAGTAGGCCGCCATCGTGAGTGTGATTGTGGTGCCAAAGGACAGGCCCAGTGCAGCCACCCTATCTGGGCACACCTGAGGATGGGACTGCAGCATGTGGTACGCTATCTGTCTCACACACACACACACACACACACACACACACACACACACACACACACACACACACACACACACACACACACACATTTAGGCTTAGATAACAAAACGTGATACAACATCCATAACACACAAACATGAGCATGCACTCTACTTTATGAAATCTACCCAGTGTTTTTGTCAAAATAAGAATATCTGCCTGTGTCTGCCTGTGAACGAACAATTTCATGGCTTATTCAGTAGCTACATAGACTGTATAGCTATCTTATTATTCAACTATATAATACCACAGTAAGCTTTACTTTAACTGCAAAGCAACATGTGCATTTGTTATATTTACTATGCTAGTACTGGAACAGTACTATAACACACACACACACACACACACACACACACACACACACACCCACACACACACACAAACACACACACATCAAAGTATTCCGTCTCAAGAGTAGGTGTCCGCTTGTCTTCCGCGGACAGGTACCCCAGCGCCATGGTAACGAAGCCGTGTGATGCCAGCAGGGCCGCCCGGTACTCCACCAGCCCCCCTCCCCCTCCCCACATGTCCAGCACTGCAGGGAAGGGCCCTGGGCCTGCACACACACACACACACACACACACACACACACACACACACACACACACACACACACACACAAACACACACGCACACACACACACACACACACACACACACAAAAGCACACACACTCACACACACACATACACACAAACACACGATTAGCACAAGAAAGGTGCACAAAGACACACTGATGAGCCTGTGCTAAATTTGCACATGGGTGTATAGTTGGTGTAGAGTATACTTGTTATCTGAAACGGAGTATGTCTACACTTGGCTCAGTTCCATATATAACCCATCTCTTGTTTATTACCAGATCACCAGTTTGTTCCCCATTATTGTCCATACCTGCTGAATACATGTAATCTGAATAAACAGAGCCATAACTATAAACAAATACACACGCAAACCAGATAATATGAAGTGCTTCATCTGTTTAAAGAAGTTAAGAAAGAAATCTGTAAAAAAGAAGGAAGGTGATTGTGTGTGTGTATGTAGCAGTACCTGGTGGTATGAAGAGTGTGCCTTTAACCCCTCGCTCCCTGACATCCACACGCTGTACACCTGGCGCCAGGTACCATCTCTCCGTGACAACCGTTGCCAAGGCGTCCTTTTCAGAGAAGCCTTGGGTCATGTGACCACTGAAGATGGAGATGTTCACCACCATTGGAGACATGACGTCTCTCTTTCTCAACCTGTAAACAATCACGGAAATATAGTCTTGGGTTTTAGATTTTAAAAAATCAGACAAAGATGTCTCAAGGCCGTTATACTAGCATGCTGCTGCCTGAACAGAATGAAAGTCATAGTCACACCACTTCTTCAATCTGCTGCCCTCTGGTAGGCCATACGGGGACATTTATTCCAGGGCAAACTGGAATTATTATTATTATTTTTTGTTTTTATTATTTTAATTATTTGCCCTGCTGTTGTATGTTGTCTTTTACTAAAACCAATGTCTGATTGAATTACTGTCAGTGTACTAAACAAGAGATTTTAATTTTGTTGTCCAATGACAAATAACCTTTTAGTTTGAATCTGAGCAACAGTACCTGAGTCCCTGTCTGCTGCCAGGAATGGGGCGCATGCTCCATAGCAGACCCATGGGTTCAACTCCAGTATACGTCCCACCTGTACTTGCATCTTGTGTGACTATGAGAGAAGAAGACAGGCTTTGACTTCAAGTCTACCAAGTCCACATACGGATGAAACATAAACAAGTTACATTGTTATCAGCTTATATTATTAAAATGCGAAGTAGCTAGGCTTATCCAAAAAGGAAGCGAAAACACCATAGGAAAACACTGAATGAGTATGGCCATTTCTGCTAGACTACTAAACTATAGCCTTGGTGCCAGTCAGCCAGCCGTGTAGGTCAAACTAGACCACCTTTCTTTTTCGTTACCTGAAACTGTTCCATTTTCGTCGCTGGTGTAATGCCCAAACGCCTCCCAGTAGTCTTTAGCTTCGGACTGGTGCAGGGAATGAAGTGTCACCTCCTGTCTTGGCTGCAAGTTCCTCACAGCCATCTTAAACTTCTCATCTACCAGTGCCCTGGTAGGTTGCACCGACAGCACTGGACACACCAACACTGAAGTCGCCAACCTACCAAGACCAACATCAGCTTAAATATTCATTTTTAATACATTCTGTTATACAGTTACATTTCTGTTTCGCTCAGACAGTGAAGGCTTTTTACCTTTCACAAGTAACGTTTGCAGATTGTGAAAGGGCATCAGATGCATATCATATCATACCTTATCCAGAGACGAGTCGGAAGTTGTCGTCTACTCAAAACGAACACTCTTACTGTCATGTGTGTCAGGGTGCAATGCTTTCTGAGAGTCATACTGCCTACAGCTGTTGGGTTGTGAAAGCCAGTGGCGTTGTTTTTAATGTAGCGCTTGTAATCTACCCCCTGCTAGTGTGGGTGGGTGGGGGGCTACTTGGTATGTGTAACTTTGCTACTTTGTAAACATGAAGAGGCTATGCAATGTCTGCACAGATAGGTTGTCAATATGCTTTTGTATCAGACACAAGTGCTGTTCTCTGTAGTTACTATGTGACAAAAACGTCCTCAGTTTTAACTCAACTGTGTATTTTCTGCATGTATGAGTGTTGCCCGTATGTGTGTACCTGCACACACACACATACTTATGACACATGGTTACGCAAGCACACACACACACACACACACACACACACACACACACACACACACACACACACACTATTCAACTGAATCTTATTCTGTACAACATCAGCCTGCTTTAGAATTGTTGAGGGCACCTTTGTGCATCTGTGGCGTTTCCTGAGTACTTTACTATGCCAAAATCATCTTGGTATTTTCCTGAAACTAGAACCAGCACCAGGTTTGGGAGACCCATGCAGTGGAAATCAAGTTCAACCAAGTATTGGTTAAAGGCAACCCACCCTCCTTCCACCTGTTTTTTTTAATGACAGCACCAAACATGAATATATTAAATACAGCATCATCATCATCAGCATCATCATCGTCATCATCATGTTGTTACACATGTATAACAAGGATACACTGTATATGTGATTTAAAAAAATATGTGCAGAGTCCTGTCCATTGGGGTGCAAGCAGTTTGTATATTTATGTGTGTGATGAGAACAGAACAAAGACTAATATTTAATGTGTGGTTGCTAGGGATGTTAGGGAACTGTCACAGACAGTGTGTTCCAGGCTTGACACATAGTTCCACATGACACAACATGGTTATAGTTACAGATTGTCTGTGACACATTACAACAAAGAACCACACACGACACAGACACATGAATCGAATTCCTCAACGCTATGGGCCCTAGGCTATGTTCAGGATATTTTTTACTACCTTTACTTTTAAGCTCATAACTTTGTCATTTCAAGGGCCATACATACATGCTATATCTTGGTTTTTTTTTTTCAGGACAGTCTAGGCTATCTAGATCATTCATTTGGTGAGCTAGTCTTTGCTGTGATTTTATAAAAAATAGTAAACCAATAAAAAATCATTATGTGTATAAAATGTTTGTTGTATTCTTGCAGGTACCTGTCCATACGATGGTGTCAGTAGGGATATCTTTTCATATGTGAGTAGAGGAGATTGTCTGGAATCTGGCAATATAAGAACCATGATGGTGGGATATTCAGTGGCTTATCAATTGTGATAAATATGTAGTCTGTGCCTGATGGAAATAAAGGCCTTTTCCATTCAGTGAGGGATGTTGTATCAGGATTATAATGGATATTATGCAGAAATTTGCTGAAATTTCAAACTGTACTGTGGCTCTGCCGTTTAGTTTGGTACAAGTGCCATCTTGCTACAATCTTACTACCGTTCCGGAGTAATTCAACAGAGAAGAATGAGTGTAAATTTGGACGCATTTTGCATCCAAACTGAATTCCTAATTCCTTTTTTTATTATTCAAAATATAATTTTATATTAATTCATTTATTCATTCACATTTTATACATCACTGGACTGTGGCAGCTCCTGACAGGGAGAGATAAAAGAGACAGATAATAGATTTCGTCTTCTGTGTATTAAGCTCTGACTGCAGGTGGTGTGTTCTGGTGGAGGTGGAGGTGTGTGTGTGTGTGTGTGTGTGTGTGTGTGTGTGTGTGTGTGTGTGTGTAAGTATGTGTGTGTGTATTAGAGTCTGGCTGCAGGTGGTGTATCCTGGTGAAGGTGTGTGTGTATGCGTGTGTGTGTGTGTGTTTGTTAGAGTCTGGCTGCAGTTGGTGTATCCTGGTGAAGGTGTGTGTGTGTGTGTGTGTGTGTGTGTGTGTGTGTGTGTGTGTGTGTGTGTGTGTGGGTGTGTGTGTGTTAGAGTCTGGCTGCAGCTGGTGTGTCCTGGTGAAGGTGTGTGTGTGTGTGTGTGTGTATTAGAGTCTGGCTGCAGGTGGTGTGTCCTGGTGAAGGTGTGTGTGGAGGAAGAGGAGGATCTTGTTCCATGAGTCCTCCTGGGCGTCTGCATGAGGTTTAGTCTGACCCCCCCACAGCATCAGCACTGTAACACACACACACACATACACACACACACACACACACACACACACACACACACACACACACACACACACACACGCACACGTTAGGAGCGGGACCGTCTCTGTGTGTGTACATGTGTGTGTGTGTGTGTGTGTGTGTGTATATGCATCTGTGAGTGTGTGTATGTGTGTGTGTGAGTACCTTTCTGTCTTCCTTGAGTGGTGAAGTTGCTGAAGCGGACGTGTGGTGTGTATGGGGGCTCGATCAGGTGACCTGCACCTGGGTACGACAACACCGTCAGGAGGTGACCATTCCCAGACCGCTCCATCATCTGCTCTATCTGCACACACACGCACACACACACACACGAAAATTATAACTACTATACAAATTTCTATTTTTTTGCATCAAAAACAATACTCTTCGAAACACCTAACCTGAGCAGAAGACATCAACAAGCAATGCCCTGCATTTTGCAAAACAAGTGAATATGTTTGTTCTTGAACAACAGTACATCTGAGTTCTGTATATAATGTATAGCAGAGAAGTACGCCTTCCTCTCTCTAGAAGTACATTTGTCATTACAGGTGTCAACACCCGTGCATGAGATGTGTGTTTGCATGTGTTTTTGTTTGAGTGTTGAAAGGTTTCTTTGATTGTGCATGAGAGAGAGAGAAAGACAGATGGAGACAGAAAGAACACTGCCATTCACCGTATGGGGTGCATCTTTGACCATCTGAAAAAGAAATTCTAGCTGTAAAGGGTAACAACAGGCAAAATATAATCACTCACATCTTCAGGAGACTCCACAGTTTAAGTGTGTGTATGTGCGCGCGTGCGCGCGCGCGTGTGTGTGTGTGTGTGTGTGTGTGTGTGTGTGTGTGTTTCACTCACATCTTCAGTAGACTCCACAGTAGCCCAGTTCTGATCATCCTGACCAACCACTATCATCAGAGGACATTTTATCCGGGCCACCTGCACACACACACATGCACATGCACACACACACACACACACACACACATGCACACACACACACACACACACACACACACACACACACACACACACAGACACATGCACAAAAATATACAGATCACTATAATACATGTACAAGTATTTATATGGAGTAGTGATGAATACACTAATCTCAACTTGATGATCTATGTTAACATAGATCTTTCCTCCCTCTGTGTCTTTTTCTTTCTCTCTCTCTCACACACACATCTCTCTTACCAACACACACACACACACACACACACACACACACACACACACACACTTACATCCACTTTTGTGTCTAGCTCAGTTGGAATGGGCAGTACGCCGTCTCTCCAGATCACATGGTTATTCTCATCGATGCGTGCCTTTAAAAGGGTCCTGCATGCACACACACACACACACATGATTATTCTCATCGATGTGTGCATTTAACAGGGTCCTGCATGCACACACACACACACACACACACACACACACACACACACACACACACACACACACACACACACACATGCACACACACATATGATTATTGTCATTGATGCGTGCCTTTAACAGGGTCCTGCATGCACACACAATTGAATACTGTATGTCATTGTCATAATGTTACCACCTCATCTTCACACACACTCAGCATGTACACTATGACAAAGACATAATCACACACACACACACACACACACACACACACACACACACACACACACACACACACACACACACACACACACACACACACACACACACACACTCCCAGCACTCACCGCATCATATACTCTAAGACCTCAAAGAGGGATTTTTGAGGCTTGCTGAAGGGGTAGACATGGCTTCCACTGATACACACACAACACCGGGGCTGGAAGACAGTGCGAGGACCGAATGACTCATGTACATAGTCCACCATTCACCTACATACAGACCTATTAGATTTTGTATGCATTGCTTCTTCACTGAACATACTTCTAACATAAAGGGTGTGTATGTGTACAACTGAGTGTAGTGACGCAATAGTGTATGAGAAGGAGCGGGGAAGATGGACATACCTCTACTGTTATGTGTGTGTGTGTGTGTGTTTGTGTGTGACAGAGAGAGCGATAGAGACAGAGACAAAGAGACAGAGACAGACAGACTAGGGCTTTGAGTCCGAACATCGTTATTTGAATATAATTCGAATATTTATAAAATAGGAGATATTCAAATGGCAGCCCTTAATATTTGAACCTGTTATGGGTATTATTTTTTGTAAATGTGTTTGCATGTAAATATTGTCTTCAATTCAGATTCCGGCTAGTGAAGTTGTGAATCGCGAGCTCATTCTGTTATTATTAGACATCTCGGCTCCTGTACAGTGTAGGTGAGGTTAGCGTCCTGGTTCGAGCCTATTTTCCATATCAAACAATGGCCACGTCAAGCAAGCCTGACGAGGAGTTTTAAATCTACACTCCTGACAGTTTGAAAAGCAAGAGTGCGGCGCTTGATACCACACTGTGTGGCGCTACTTTGGCTTCCCAAAGCAAGAGGGGAAAATCACAAGGGAGGACAAAGTGACATGTCTGACTGTTAATTAAAAAACAGTCATCACACCGTGTTGTTCTTCTAAAAACAATATTGACTAGGTGCACAAAAGATTCCTGTAAGCTTGTGTATTTCCAATGGAGAATTAACTGTGTCGTAACAACATCTTCTGTTATATTCCGCTCATTACATCTTCACTCCAACACTGAATATCTTGTTTGCTCAATAATAACAATGCATATTTAACACGCATAAATATTTAGCCTTTCGTTCACGTAGTCTATTGACATTGACTGATACACTGCCTTCTGGTGGACAACTTAAGTTTCATACCAATATAGGTCTTACTGACGGCATTCAATGGTCAAAATATTATTAATATTCGAATATTAATATTCATAAACAAACAAACTTCGAATATGATTTTTGAGCAAAAGTCAAAGCCCTAAGACAGACAGAGAGAAGGAGCAAGGAGGACAGGCATGCCTGTGCTGTTTTGGAGTAGGCCGCCATCGTGAGTGTGATTGTGGTGCCAAAGGACAGGCCCAGTGCAGCCACCCTATCTGGGCACACCTGAGGATGGGACTGCAGGATGTGGTACGCTATCTGTCTCACACACACACACACACACACACACACACACACACACACACACACACACACACACACACACACACACACACACACACACATTTAGGCTTAGATGACAAAACGTGATACAACATCCATAACACACAAACATGAGCATGCACTCTACTTTATGAAAACTACCCAGTGTTTTTGTCAAAATAAGAATATCTGCCTGTGTCTGCCTGTGAACGAACAAATTCATGGCTTATTCAGTAGCTACATAGACTGTATAGCTATCTTATTATTCAACTATATAATACCACAGTAAGCTTTACTTTAACTGCAAAGCAACATGTGCATTTGTTATATTTACTATGCTAGTACTGGAACAGTACTATAACACACACACACACACACACACACACACACACACACACACACACACATACACACACCCACACACACACACAAACACACACACATCAAAGTATTCCGTCTCAAGAGTAGGTGTCCGCTTGTCTTCCGCGGACAGGTACCCCAGCGCCATGGTAACGAAGCCGTGTGATGCCAGCAGGGCCGCCCGGTACTCCACCAGCCCCCCTCCCCCTCCCCACATGTCCAGCACTGCAGGGAAGGGCCCTGGGCCTGCACACACACACACACACACACACACACACACACACACACACACACACACACACACACACACACACACACACAAACACACACGCACACACACACACACACACACACACACACACACACACACACACACACACACACAAAAGCACACACACTCACACACACACATACACACAAACACACGATTAGCACAAGAAAGGTGCACAAAGACACACTGATGAGCCTGTGCTAAATTTGCACATGGGTGTATAGTTGGTGTAGAGTATACTTGTTATCTGAAACGGAGTATGTCTACACTTGGCTCAGTTCCATATATAACCCATCTCTTGTTTATTACCAGATCACCAGTTTGTTCCCCATTATTGTCCATACCTGCTGAATACATGTAATCTGAATAAACAGAGCCATAACTATAAACAAATACACACGCAAACCAGATAATATGAAGTGCTTCATCTGTTTAAAGAAGTTAAGAAAGAAATCTGTAAAAAAAAGAAGGAAGGTGATTGTGTGTGTGTATGTAGCAGTACCTGGTGGTATGAAGAGTGTGCCTTTAACCCCTCGTTCCCTGACATCCACACGCTGTACACCTGGCGCCAGGTACCATCTCTCCGTGACAACCGTTGCCAAGGCGTCCTTTTCAGAGAAGCCTTGGGTCATGTGATCACTGAAGATGGAGATGTTCACCACCATTGGAGACATGACGTCTCTCTTTCTCAACCTGTAAACAATCACGGAAATATAGTCTTGGGTTTTAGATTTAAAAAAATCAGACAAAGATGTCTCAAGGCCGTTATACTAGCATGCTGCTGCCAGAACAGAATGAAAGTCATAGTCACACCACTTCTTCAATCTGCTGCCCTCTGGTAGGCCATACGGGGACATTTATTCCAGGGCAAACTGGAATTATTATTATTATTTTTTGTTTTTATTATTTTAATTATTTGCCCTGCTGTTGTATGTTGTCTTTTACTAAAACCAATGTCTGATTGAATTACTGTCAGTGTACTAAACAAGAGATTTTAATTTTGTTGTCCAATGACAAATAACCTTTTAATTTGAATCTGAGCAACAGTACCTGAGTCCCTGTCTGCTGCCAGGAATGGGGCGCATGCTCCATAGCAGACCCATGGGTTCAACTCCAGTATACGTCCCACCTGTACTTGCATCTTGTGTGACTATGAGAGAAGAAGACAGGCTTTGACTTCAAGTCTACCAAGTCCACATACGGATGAAACATAAACAAGTTACATTGTTATCAGCTTATATTATTAAAATGCGAAGTAGCTAGGCTTATCCAAAAAGGATGCGAAAACACCATAGGAAAACACTGAATGAGTATGGCCATTTCTGCTAGACTACTAAACTATAGCCTTGGTGCCAGTCAGCCAGCCGTGTAGGTCAAACTAGACCACCTTTCTTTTTCGTTACCTGAAACTGTTCCATTTTCGTCGCTGGTGTAATGCCCAAACGCCTCCCAGTAGTCTTTAGCTTCGGACTGGTGCAGGGAATGAAGTGTCACCTCCTGTCTTGGCTGCAAGTTCCTCACAGCCATCTTAAACTTCTCATCTACCAGTGCCCTGGTAGGTTGCACCGACAGCACTGGACACACCAACACTGAAGTCACCGACCTACCAAGACCAACATCAGCTAAAATATTCATTTTTAATACATTCTGTTATACAGTTACATTTCTGTTTCGCTCAGACAGTGAAGGCTTTTTACCTTTCACAAGTAACGTTTGCAGATTGTGAAAGGGCATCAGATGCATATCATATCATACCTTATCCAGAGACGAGTCGGAAGTTGTCGTCTACTCAAAACGAACACTCTTACTGTCATGTGTGTCAGGGTGCAATGCTGTCTGAAAGTCATACTGCCTACAGCTGTTGGGTTGTGAAAGCCAGTGGCGTTGTTTTCAATGTAGCGCTTGTATTCTACCCCCTGCTAGTGTGGGTGGGTGGGGGGGCTACTTGGTATGTGTAACTTTGCTACTTTGTAAACATGAAGAGGCTATGCAATGTCTGCACAGATAGGTTGGCAATATGCTTTTGTATCAGACACAAGTGCTGTTCTCTGTAGTTACTATGTGACAAAAACGTCCTCAGTTTTAACTCAACTGTGTATTTTCTGCATGTATGCGTGTTGCCCGTATGTGTGTACCTGCACACACACACATACTTATGACACATGGTTACGCAAGCACGCACACACACACACACACACACACACACACACACACACACACACACACACACACACACACACACACACACTATTCACCTGAATCTTATTCTGTACAACATCAGCCTGCTTTAGAATTGTTGAGGGCACCTTTGTGCATCTGTGGCGTTTCCTGAGTACTTTACTATGCCAAAATCATCTTGGTATTTTCCTGAAACTAGAACCAGCACCAGGTTTGGGAGACCCATGCAGTGGAAATCAAGTTCAACCAAGTATTGGTTAAAGGCAACCCACCCTCCTTCCACCTGTTTTTTTTAATGACAGCACCAAACATGAATATATTAAATACAGCATCATCATCATCAGCATCATCATCATCATCATCGTCATCATCATGTTGTTACACATGTATAACAAGGATACACTGTATATGTGATTTAAAAAAATATGTGCAGAGTCCTGTCCATTGGGGTGCAAGCAGTTTGTATATTTATGTGTGTGATGAGAACAGAACAAAGACTAATATTTAATGTGTGGTTGCTAGGGATGTTAGGGAACTGTCACAGACAGTGTGTTCCAGGCTTGACACATAGTTCCACATGACACAACATGGTTATAGTTACAGATTGTCTGTGACACATTACAACAAAGAACCACACACGACACAGACACATGAATCGAATTCCTCAACGCTATGGGCCCTAGGCTATGTTCAGGATATTTTTTACTACCTTTACTTTTAAGCTCATAACTTTGTCATTTCAAGGGCCATACATACATGCTATATCTTGGTTTTTTTTTCAGGACAGTCTAGGCTATCTAGATCATTCATTTGGTGAGCTAGTCTTTGCTGTGATTTTATAAAAAATAGTAAACCAATAAAAAATCATTATGTGTATAAAATGTTTGTTGTATTCTTGCAGGTACCTGTCCATACGATGGTGTCAGTAGGGATATCTTTTCATATGTGAGTAGAGGAGATTGTCTGGAATCTGGCAATATAAGAACCATGATGGTGGGATATTCAGTGGCTTATCAATTGTGATAAATATGTAGTCTGTGCCTGATGGAAATAAAGGCCTTTTCCATTCAGTGAGGGATGTTGTATCAGGATTATAATGGATATTATGCAGAAATTTGCTGAAATTTCAAACTGTACTGTGGCTCTGCCGTTTAGTTTGGTACAAGTGCCATCTTGCTACAATCTTACTACCGTTCCGGAGTAATTCAACAGAGAAGAATGAGTGTAAATTTGGACGCATTTTGCATCCAAACTGAATTCCTAATTCCTTTTTTTATTATTCAAAATATAATTTTATATTAATTCATTTATTCATTCACATTTTATACATCACTGGACTGTGGCAGCTCCTGACAGGGAGAGATAAAAGAGACAGATAATAGATTTCGTCTTCTGTGTATTAAGCTCTGACTGCAGGTGGTGTGTTCTGGTGGAGGTGGAGGTGTGTGTGTGTGTGTGTGTGTGTGTGTGTGTGTGTGTGTGTGTGTAAGTATGTGTGTGTGTATTAGAGTCTGGCTGCAGGTGGTGTATCCTGGTGAAGGTGTGTGTGTATGCGTGTGTGTGTGTGTGTTTGTTAGAGTCTGGCTGCAGTTGGTGTATCCTGGTGAAGGTGTGTGTGTGTGTGTGTGTGTGTGTGTGTGTGTGTGTGTGTGGGTGTGTGTGTGTTAGAGTCTGGCTGCAGCTGGTGTGTCCTGGTGAAGGTGTGTGTGGAGGAAGAGGAGGATCTTGTTCCATGAGTCCTCCTGGGCGTCTGCATGAGGTTTAGTCTGACCCCCCCACAGCATCAGCACTGTAACACACACACACAAACACACACACACACACACACACGTTAGGAGCGGGACCGTCTCTGTGTGTGTACATGTGTGTGTGTGTGTGTGTGTATATATGCATCTGTGAGTGTGTGTATGTGTGTGTGTGAGTACCTTTCTGTCTTCCTTGAGTGGTGAAGTTGCTGAAGCGGACGTGTGGTGTGTATGGGGGCTCGATCAGGTGACCTGCACCTGGGTACGACAACACCGTCAGGAGGTGACCATTCCCAGACCGCTCCATCATCTGCTCTATCTGCACACACACACACACACACACACACACACACACACACACACACACACACACACACACACACGAAAATTATAACTACTATACAAATTTCTATTTTTTTGCATCAAAAACAATACTCTTCGAAACACCTAACCTGAGCAGAAGACGTCAACAAGCAATGCCCTGCATTTTGCAAAACAAGTGAATATGTTTGTTCTTGAACAACAGTACATCTGAGTTCTGTATATAATGTATAGCAGAAAAGTACGCCTTCCTCTCTCGAGAAGTACATTTGTCATTCAAACACCCGTGCATGAGAGATAATGACTAGGATGTTTATAAAGCATTGTTTAGAAAAGAGTGTTTAGAAAAAATTAGATTTGCAGTGAAGGGGTTGTGTCTGTGTACAATGTGCATGTATCTCTTTGCATGTGTTTTTGTTTGAGTGTTGAAAGGTTTCTTTGATTGTGCATGAGAGAGAGAGAAAGACAGATGGAGACAGAGAGAACACTGCCATTCACCGTATGGGGTGCATGTTTGACCATCTGAAAAAGAAATTCTAGCTGTAAAGGGTAACAACAGGCAAAATATAATCACTCACATCTTCAGGAGACTCCACAGTTTAAGTGTGTGTATGTGCGCGCGCGCGTGTGTGTGTGTGTGTGTGTGTGTGTGTGTGTGTGTTTCACTCACATCTTCAGTAGACTCCACAGTAGCCCAGTTCTGATCGTCCAGACCAACCACTATCATCAGAGGACATTTTATCCGGGCCACCTGCACACACACACACACGGACACATGCACAAAAATATACAGATCACTATAATACATGTACAAGTATTTATATGGAGTAGTGATGAATACACTAATCTCAACTTGATGATCTATGTTAACATAGATCTTTCCTCCCTCTGTGTCTTTTTCTTTCTCTCTCTCTCACACACACATATCTCTCTTACCAACACACACGCACGCACACACACACACACACACACACACACACACACACACACACACACTTAGGGCTCATTTCCACCGCCTCGTTCAGCGCGTAGCCGTGTTCAGCGCGTGGGCGTATACAATAGGTTTGTATGGGGACAGAATACGCTCAGAACACGGTGGCGGTGGGAATGGTCTCATCCGCTAACGTGCATTCTAAATGAATACGGACAGAATACAGCCACGCGCTGAACACGCAGAGAGTGCGGTGGAAATGGGCCCTTACATCCACTTTTGTGTCTAGCTCAGTTGGAATGGGAAGTACGGCGTCTCTCCAAATCACATGATTATTCTCATCGATGCGTGCCTTTAACAGGGTCCTGCGTGCACACACACACACACACACACACATGATTATTGTCATTGATGCGTGCCTTTAACAGGGTCCTGCATGCACACACAATTGAATACTGTATGTGATTGTCATAATGTCACCACATCATCTTCACACACACACAGCATGTACACTATGACAAAGACATAATCACACACACATTCTCACAGTATGTATACTATGGTATAAACACACACACACACACACACACACACACACACTCCCAGCACTCACCGCTTCATATACTCTAAGACCTCAAAGGGGGATTTTTGAGGCTTGCTGAAGGGGTAGACATGGCTTCCACTGATACACACACAACACCGGGGCTGGAAGACAGTGCGAGGACAGATTGAATCATGTACCTACATA
>CM050199.1:16855000-16947500 GCA_027475355.1 Coilia nasus
AGAGAAGCCTTGGGTCATGTGACCACTGAAGATGGAGATGTTGACCACCATTGGAGACATGACGTCTCTCTTTCTCAACCTGTAAACAATCACGGAAATATAGTCTTGGGTTTTAGATTTAAAAAAATCAGACAAAGATGTCTCAAGGCCGTTATACTAGCATGCTGCTGCCTGAACAGAATGAAAGTCATAGTCACACCACTTCTTCAATCTGCTGCCCTCTTGTAGGCCATACAGGGACACTTATTCCAGGGCAAACTGGAATTATTATTATTTTTTTGTTTTTATTATTTTAAAATTCACTCACTCTGCAGATATTTAAGCATGTGGCACTTTGTACCGTTTAAAACTTTGTGTACAGTATTTTACTGCATGTATGTCACTGTATGATTGCATATGTGTGAGTAAGTGGTTGTGAGTGGATGAGTGAAGGTCTGCCCTGTTGTTGTATGTTGTCTTTTACTAAAACCAATGTCTGACTGAATTACTGTACTAAACAAGAGCTTTTAAATTTGTTGTCCAATGACAAATAACCTTTTAATTTGAATCTGAACAATGCAGAGCTGTTTATTTTGGTACAGCTACAGTACCTGAGTCCCTGTCTCCTGCCAGGAATGGGGCGCATGCTCCATAGCAGACCCATGGGTTCAACTCCAGTATACGTCCCACCTGTACTTGCATCTTCTGTGACTATGAGAGAAGAAGACAGGCTTTGACTTCAATCTACCAAGTTCACATACGGACCAAGTATGAAATGTGAATAAACAAATTATTATTGTTATATAACATTATACAGTGAGGGCCAAAAATATGGGGCACATTTTAAATGCTTACATTTTGGATTATAAAAATGATATGGAGAACCAAATACATTGGTTGCATAACTGACACCCAGGAGTTTATGAATCACATTTTTCAGAGAAAATTAAAATGATGAAGAGGTCATTAAACTGTGTCAGTAAAAAAAATTCAAGGTCGAAATTAGTGAAAACTGTCTATAGACAGGAAAACTGTATGATTAAAATTTGTGGTGCGGACTCTGCTGCACACTCATTCCAACCACAGCCAGAGTCATGTCCAGATAACCTAGCCTACGTTTCATAAACTCCTGTATGTCAGTTAAACAAAAAACATACTTGGTACTCTGTCATTTTTATAATCCAAGATATAAGCATTTAAAATGTGTCTGGTATTTTGGCCCACACTATATCATTAAAATGTCAAAGGGCTAGGATGAAACAAAAAAAGTATATAAAAACAGCTCAGACCCTTTGCATTGGCCATAAAACAACACTGAATGAGAATGGTCATCTTCTCCAAGGCTAGTAAATTATAGCCTTTGTACCTGCCAGGCCGCCATGGATGTCAAACTAGGTTAAATTTTTTTTTTTTTTTTTGTTACCTGAAACTGTGCCATTTTTGTCGCTGGTGTAATGCCCAAACGCCTCCCAGTAGTCTTCATCTTCGGACTGGTGCAGGGAATGGAAAGTCACCTCTTCTTTTGGGTGCAAGTTCCTCACAACTATCTCATCTACCAATGCCCTGATAGGTTGCACCGACAACACTGGACACACTGCCGATGAGCTTGCCGACCTACAAAGACCAACATCAGTCAAAATAACCATTTTAGATGCTTTTGTGTTTCTATCACACAGTGAAGGCTTTCATCTTTCAAGAGCTTGTACACTGTGAAAGGGCATCGAATAGGGCACATTATACCTTATACAAAGACCAGTCGGAAGTGGTCTACTCAAAACCAACACTCTTGCAGTTATACGTGCCAGGATGCAACATTTTCTGAAAGTCATACTTTCTACAGCTGCAAGCCAGCAATATTGTTTTCAATCTGGCTTGTAATTCCGTCCAGCAGGTGGGGCCACAAGCATGTGGGGTATGTTATACAGCCTTGAAATAGAATATCAAATACCCCACTTATAAACGTGTCACAAATAACTGCAAAATACAGCAGCCAAAGCACATATCAAAATAAAATAAAACACTGTAAACTACTTTTTTTGCATCTATCCCATTGCTGGTACACTGGCTAAGCTAGTAGAGGTCAATGTCTGAGAGCAACAGACTATCTTTGAGAAAATACATACATAAATGTGATGTTTACAGGAAAAAAAGAACCATAAGTGTGGATTTTGTGCTAGTCTATACAAAGAATGCTGTGCTAGTCTATACAAAAGATGGCTTTACCTGGTGGTGTATTCTCAGGTACGCACAACTAACTCTCTACTGGAGCAGAAGTTGGAATATGTTTCGAATCTTGCATGTATCAGAAATACTGCCTATCCCTGACTGCCATTGATGTTTTACTCAGCTTGTCAGGTTGCCAATATCCTTTTGTTTCGATTTCACTGCTGCATGTTTTCTGTACAACTAGTATGTGACAAAAAGGTCTTCAGTCTTGAGTCAATTGTGTTTTTCTTTGTGTGTGTTGCTTGTATGTGTGTACCTGTAAAAGCAGGGGGAACACACACACACACACATACACTTATGATATATCATCATCATATATTGTTGATACACATTTATAACAAGGATACATGTCTTTTGGATTTTAAAAATATGTGCAGATTGCTGTCCATTTGTGGTGCAAACAGTTTGTATATGTGTGTGTGTTGAGCAATGAACAAAGACTTATATTTATTTTTTTGTGGTTAGGATGCTAGGGAACTGTCACAGACAGTGTGTTCCAGGCTTGACAAAAAGTTCCGGATGTTGCAGCATGGCTGTGACACATTATGACAAAGAACCACAGACGAATGAATAACTAAACTAAAAATTGAAAGTTTATTTTATTTATTTAAAATACAGTTTCATTTTACTTAATTCATTGCATATTTATTACATTATTGGACTGTGAGCATTCCTGACAGGGAGAGATGAAGGGCTTCTGCAGAAGTCTCACTCAGAAATCAACAGTCTTCTTATAAGCAACAGATCCTTGTGCGTATAATACATCAGTCATTGTGCCCTCAACTAGATGTGAAAGCCTCTGACATTAAGCAACACCCATAATTGTGCAAGGATACTCATAGCTCAGACTTAAGCCCCCTAAAGGTGTGCTATACTGGTATAGGCAGAGAGAGAACCAACGATTCTAGACTTAACCAGAGCCATCTTTCTATGGCTCTGGACTTAACACTATCTGAGTGGACCTTCTGCATGGTTACCATGACACCATAGAACACTGTCTGAGAGAGATTCTGTGGTGAGCAGCTAACATTCTTGTTGACATAGCTGACATAAATATTAGCTTTCCTACATAGATACATAAGCACGTCTTTATATATTTACAGATTTCCTATAGGTATTCACAGACCATACTTTAGTGTTCTTAGCACTTAGCACAACACATTGAGAAGACGGGGTGACCAAACGTTGCCTATTTAACCCTCTAGGCGCCATTGTCGACTTAAGTCGACAAGATGCCGCACTGAATAAAACGGTCGATTTTGTCAAATAGGGTGTCAAATTTGGTTTGAACTCCCTTCCACTAGGTGGTAGACATGTCATACTACGTCCCTGACTCAGAATTACGTTATGTTTCTATACAAAATAGTCGAGCTACAGCATGTTGAATCAGTGTGAGCAAAAGCGAAGCTAGTTTGCATGCGAGCTATATAATTAGAACGACATTGTCAACGTCAGCGAGTGTTTGCCTTCGTTTTTCGTCTAATTTCATCAAAGAAGTTTATCTGCAATGAAGTGTTGGGTCTTCTATTCGCAGACCCTTATTCTGAAGGCGAATATCTGCCTCCAGAAGATGACGGTGATGCGTTTAGCGACGACGCTTCAGATGCGTCCCTGCCTTGCAGTGATGCAGCTGGACAAAGTGATTATTTAGCCCTACACCAAGCACAATCTTTGGATCATTTGGCCAAAGTAGATACTCATTTGCTCAATGTCAGCGATGGGAACAGTGTTTCATGTGTTGGGAATGTTTATCAGGGAGTAAGCAGGCGTGTTAGTAGTGTGGGGAACGAGGCTAGAAGTGAAGTCGGGGTCCAGTGTTTTTACTGCGCTAGCCATGTAGCTAATTTGTTTTCCGACTGTACCTTTCCCTAATCGCGGAGACAGTAACGTGGTGGAGACGTTGTCTAATGCCACTGGGTATGTTAGACGAGGTCAAAGTGTTTCTAGGAGAGCTAGGGGACAACGTAGAAGCAGGGTGAGGAGACGCAGTGAGAGTCCTACCCATGAAAATTCCTCTCCTCTCCTCTCCACTCTCCACTCGGCACAAGTGCGCAGCAGATCTGCGCGTGCTGCTCGCAGCAGGAACAGAGGCGGTTTGGCACGGGGCAGAGGAGCTAATATGCTCGTTAGTTTATCTAGGCAAGATGATGGGAATGCCGGTGTATTGTCACACCTGCTTTGAGTTGATCAATGAGGAGGGGTATCAAAATTGTCTCACGCCCTTTGATCAGCCAATTGGATATCTCCAATGCCAATTCGCCCCTAGATTTTCTGTCACTCTTTCTCTGATGATTTCTGGAATGTTCTTACAAATCTTTCAAATGTTACAAATGAGACAAATCGCTTTGCCCATCAGTTTTTAGCCTTTGTCAGCTCAAAAAAAGCCCAACCAAAAAAACAAACAAACCTAAAAAAAAAAAAAAAAACTACTAACGTTGTCTCTTGTCTCATCTTGTCATCTCACTCATGAGATTTTAAACTAAACAAGTCTTATGATATATGTATATATAGAATAACATATAAATGCCCCATATATGGAATCTGAGTGCCTCTGTAATAAATGGAAAGTCTCTACAGCAAAAGGTCAGCCTACTGCTACATGCATTCGGTTTGGTTCTGCCATTTATTAGTAAAGATTTACACTGTTTGGTTGCTATTTACTATTTATCTGAGCATTCAGTATTGTGCAATATAGCATACACAAGGTACATACACATTTTTTTTGGGGAGGGAGTACTGCATTTTATCTTTCAAACGTGACAATTTATAAAAATTCTATAATCCAAGATGGCCGCCGCCATGTGACGTCATAATATGCAAATTAGATGGGTAAATTTAATCCCTACATAAACTTTGGATCATCCTTAATATTTCTCTAATTTACAGTAAGTCTCTATCTCTTATAATTTTTAAGTTATAACCTTTTGAAATTAAGATGTCAAAATCGAATGTTTTAGGAAAAAACCTCTGGCGCCTAAAGGGTTAAGGTTACATTATAAACCACGGATCTCATTGTTTCATTTTCCTAGTAATAAAAAGTGTGTCTTCTTTTGAAATAGACAATAACCCTGCTTGTCTAAAACGTTCTACTCATTCACTCTGCCCGTCTTATATATCCCACTGACGATAAGGATATCCGAGTCAGTGGGATACTAGTGTGATGAGTTAGCGTATGAAAACCGTGGAAGGGGGTATTATTGAGTTGAGAATGTTGTGTATTGATCTGCCCATCTCTTAAAGTAAATGTGTTGTACTACGTTTTGGTTTCTGTATGTATTTATTCATTGAAATAAGCCGTACATTTATTTTGTTCCAGTTTAGGGAACACGTAAAAAAAACCTGCGTTTACTTGCATCCACTGGTCAAAGGCAGCTAACAATGCCACGCCAGGTAGTGTGGGCTGGGAAGTTCACAAGGCATTAAACAATTTAATGGGCAAACTGTTTCAAAGAAATGCGTTTATATAACGGTTTATGCTCAGAATGTGTGAGTTACCAGCCAAATTCGACTATAATGTCTTGATATTGTGAGCTCTGCTTTAGAATCTTTGCTATAACTGTAGTTGCTATTATTTAAATTCCAGAGCTTGCTAATAGGCGCATTGAACATAGCAGGTCGACATAGCTAACTGGCTTACCTTATTCACTCGAAAATAAGATTGGGTTGTGTTAATTTTACCTTTTTGTGTTCTTTGAATCAGCTGGATTGGCCAAAAGGGTCTGACTAATAACTGCCTTCCTCGCAGCACTGAACCAGAGCCTGTGAGCCTAGCCACCCTCTATCCTATTAACCGAAAACTCCTGCAGTTCACTAGTATTCCTGTAGGCAGCGATGGCGGACAAGTTTAGAATAAATGGGAATCAATAGTGCTAAATGGCTAAAATTGCTACACAATTTTTAGGCAATGAAATCAGAAATGGCATTTAATTTTCTAGAACTGCGGTGGCTATTATGTAAGACCATTTTCAAATCTGATTGGTTTGACTAGGCTAGGGAATGTTAAAGCAAAGAGTTAAAATCACACCATTGGGTAACAATGGCCATTTAAATCGTTTGAATCGCAGAGTGAAACAAAATATAGTCCTAGAATTTAAACCCCCACACCCCCACTTCCAAGGTCTGTGGGTTACACAGTAACTTTGTGCAAGTCAATGAGGGACTGTGCAGGACAATGCGAGTCCCCACCCTACACTCCTACTGTAGCCTACTCTAAAAAAGAGTGTGTGTGTGTGTGTGTGTGTGTGTGTGTGTGTGTGTGTGTGTGTGTGTGTGTGTGTGTGTGTGTGTGTGTGTGTGTGTGTGTGTGTGTGTGTGTGTGTGTGTTTGTGTGTGTGTGTGTGTGTGTGTGTGTGTGTGTGTGTTAGAGTCTGGCTGCAGGTGGTGTGTCCTGGTGAAGGTGTGTGTGGAGGAAGAGGAGGATCTTGTTCCATGAGTCCTCCTGGGCGTCTGCATGAGGTTTAGTCTGACCCCCCCACAGCATCAGCACTGCAACAAACACACACAATTAAGAGTGGGACTGTATGTGTGTATGTGTGTGTGTGTATGTGTGTATTCGGAGAGTTCTGCCAACTGAAATCATGTGCTCCATGTTTAATACGTATGTTGGATGATTGCACAGTATTCTACACCGTCTACACCGCAAAAGGGCATTTGTTTGCACTACATTCACATTCAAACATAAAACACAGAAGCACAGGAAGACAGCACGGCAAGTACGCTAACCTTGCCATGATTAGTTATAATGTTAGTATTAACATTTGGCAATGTAAAAGGGCAACAATTAGATCAATTGATTTTCAATTGAAGAGAATGTGCAAGAGAAGAGCGCTTCTATTGCACATGACACAAGAAAAGACTTGCCTAGGTATCCCATGCCCAGCAACTCAAGACTCTTTTTTTTTTTTTTAGTGCCCCCCCCCCCCCCCCAAAAAAAAAAACCCGTTATGCCTTATTGGTATATTGTCATACCGGTTGTTTAACCCACTGTGATACCATGTGCCTACTTGTACATCATTGCCCATATTGGGTGCCTGTATGTATATTGTTGTCCCTACTGTGCAATACAAGTACACATACTTGTTTAGTCTATTGTATTTATTGTATTGTATTATGTTATGTGTTATGTGTATAGAGAGCTAACATCTGCCGCAGTCAAATTCCTTGTATACGTAAGTATACTTGGCCAATAAAGCTGATTCTGATTCTGATTCACAGAATAACATCTAAACTACAAATGGCATCAGCACTGCAACCCAAAACACACGTTAAGAGAGGAACCGTCTGTGTGTGTGTTTGTACCTTTCTGTCTTTGCTGTTGAGTGATGAAGTTGCTGAAGCGGACGTGTGGTGTGTACGGGGGCTCGATCAGGTGACCTGCACCTGGATAGGACAACACTGTCAGGAGGTGACCATTCCCAGACCGCTCCATCATCTGCTCTATCTGCACACACACACACAAACCACAACAAAAATGTAGTTGTTATAAATGTTAGAATTCTTTGTGATTCAAAAACTGCATGCTATACCTCAAGAGCGGGAGAGAGACAGATAGAGAGGGTGACACAGAATACAAGCAGGTTTCCATCAACCTTTTTAGCGCATGTTTTGACTATTCCAATAAAGATGCAAATGCTAACAATTAGCACAATCTCTCGCTGAGCTTATACAAATACTGCATTTTCTTTAGCCCAATTGCCTCTTCGCTAAGTCCCTCCCCAAAACGACTATGCAGTTCGCCTTTTGCGTAGCAGATGTCCAAAGGGTTTAGAGGGATGACTGAGGAAAGGAAAGGAAAGAAGAGAAAATGCAGGGTGTTGAAGAAGCAATATAAGCATCCTTACTAGCAACTTAACTTACTAGCAACTTAGCAAAATGAATAAAAAGACTTCAGTTTGTTCAAGGCCAGATGCTAACAGCTAACTAATAATAACCTCACCCTGCATTCTTTCAGTTGGATAGTTTACTTCTATCCAATATTTTACATGTTTTCCAAAAACTGACAATAACATGTTTAGGTGCCCTAGCGAAAACATGTTTAAATTGCCATTGAGTTACATAATCCAAAGTTTGACAGGCACTGTAACTAAGGGGGACGGGGTTTAGTGAAGCATCAATTACTGTCAATTTTGCATAAGTAATAAGTTGGAAATATTCATGTAAAATATAAATGCAAAAATAAATGTGAAAATATAAAATACATGGGAATTCTGCTATTGCCATGACTTGCCGTGTGTGTGTGTGTGTGTGTGTGTGTGTGTGTGTGTGTGTGTGTGTGTGTGTGTGTGTGTTCACTCACATCTTCAGTAGACTCCACAGTAGCCCAGTTCTGGTCATCCTGACCAATTACTATCAGTACAGGACACTTTATCCGGCCCACCTGCACACACACATGTATACAGACACACATACATACACATACACACCCACAGACAAAAATGTCAGAAGGTTACTGCAGGTTTACACACTGTATTGACACAAGACACATGTTTTGTCAACCTCAACATTAGGCTTAACTTACACACGCACACACACACACAGACAAACACGTGCACACACACACATACACTTACATCCACTTTCATGTCTGGCTCAGTTGGAATGGGCAGAATTACACCTCTCCAGATCACATGATTATTCTCATCAATGCGTGCCTTTAACATGTTCCTGCAGACACACACACATGCACATTAATATCAATGAAATTATGTTATTATGTTTGACAGTTATGTTTTAAAAGATCACACAAACACTTACAGCATTATGCTACAGACACACACACATACACATACTCACCGCTTCATGTGCTCGAAGACCTCAAAGAGGGACTTGTTGATGGGGTGAACATGGCTTCCACTGATACACACACAACACCGGGGCTGGAAGACAGTGCAAGGACCGAATGAATCATGTACATAGTCCACCACTCGAGCAGGAGTGTGTGTGGTGGGAGTGAGACAGCAAGAGTGTGTGACTGAGAGTAAGGAAGACAGACTCAACTGTGCTGCTTTGTTTGTGTGTGTGTGTGTGTGTGTGTGTGTGTGTGTGTGAGAGAGAGAGAGAGAGGGGGGGGGAGAGAGACAGACAGACAGACAGATAGACAGAACAAGAGAGAGTGAGTGAGAAAGCAAGAGAGAGAGAGAGAGAGAGAGAAAAGAAAAAGTAGGAGCAAGGAGGACAGATGTACCTGTGCTGTTTTGGAGTAGGCCGCCATCGTGAGTGTCACAGAGGTCCCAAAGGACAGGCCCAGTGCAGCCACCCTATCTGGGCACACCTGGGGATGGGACTGCAGGATGTGGTATGCTATCTGTCACACACACGCGCGCACACACACGCACACACACACACAGAAAGAGAGGTTTTAACACGCAGACACAGACACACACATGCATGCACACACTTACAGAGGCATAGATGATAAGATGTGATACACCATCCAAAATACACAAACATTAGCCTGCACCCACACACACACACACTTTTGGAAAACTACCCAGTGTTTTTGTCAAAATAGGAATAACTCCTTGTATCTGTCTGTCTTACTAAGCTGCCAACAAACAACCAAATTCATGTAGATGCGTGTGCCTTATTCAGTGGTTATAGAGGGTGCATACCGATCTTATTATACAATGCCACAGTAAGCTTTACTTTTACTATTAAGCAACATGTGCATTTCTTATGTGTACTATGCTAGTACTAGAACAGCTGGATAAAAGGCGTGCACACACATACACACAAACTCACTCTCTCTCTCTCTCTCTCTCTCTCTCTCTCTCTCACACACACACACACACACACACACACACACACAAAAGGACATGTGATTGGGTGAAAGGTAACAGGCAGGACTTTGCCCAAGCTGACAATAAAGAAGACGGGCACGCCCGCATGCACACACACACACACACACACACACACACACACACACACACACACACACACACAAACACCTCAAAATATTCCGTCTCAAGGTTAGGTGTCCGCTCTTCTTCCGGGGAGAGGTACTCCAGCGCCATGGTAACGAAGCCGTGTGATGCTAGCAGGGCCGCCCGGTACTCCACCAGCCCCCCTCCCCCTCCCCACATATCCAGCACTGCAGGGAAGGGCCCTGGGCCTGCACACACACACACACACACACACACACACACACACACACACACAATTAACACAACGCGCAAGATGTATATACACAAAAAGCCATACAGGGACAGATTAAAACACGTACACGTGCACGCAAAAGAATTAACACCAAAAGGATTAGGCACAGAGGACCACCAGACCAACTCTGACTCCTTTTACCTTTTTAAAAACACAACTAAATCTGCATACAGGTTTATAGTTTCTGTGTATTTGTCATTTTAAAAGTGGTGCCTTTGCTTGCCTCAGTTCCGTAGAAAAAGCATAGCTAACATCCAGCAGTGCTGCTCAAAATTTTTCTGTGCCCATACATGTAGGAGAGAGCAAATGTGTGTATGTAGCAGTACCTGGTGGTATAAAGAGTGTGCCTTTAACCCCTTGTTCCCTGACATCCACACGCTGCACACCTGGCGCAAGATACCATCTCTCTGTGACAACCGTTGACAAGGCGTCCTTTTCAGAGAAGCCTTGGGTCATGTGACCACTGAAGATGGAGATGTTGACCACCATCGGAGACATGACATCTCTCTTTCTCAACCTGTAAACAATCACACAAATAAACTCTGTAGTCTCTGGAACATTCTGACACAGAGTCTGTAAGAAGTACCTTATACTAGCAAGACCACCGTCGTTTACTTTGGCATAGCTACAGCACCTGAGTCCGTGTCTGCTACCGGGAACGGGACGCATGCTCCATAATAGACCCATGGGTTCAACTCCAGTATAAGTCCCACCCATGCTTGCATCTTCCGTGACTGGAAGAAAAGAGCACAGCCTAGGTTTGTTGTTCCAGCTCCACATACGGAATAACGAGTGTTTAATGTGACCCCTGCTATTGTATTATTACGTGAAGTTGTACTGTTACAAAGGCTGATCCAAAAAGACAGAAAAACAACCCATCACTTTGCACTAGCCACAAAGCAATACTCTGTTTGGTTAGTGATCTAGCCTCGGTGCTTTCCAGCCATAGGTCAAACTGCATTTTTCGTTACCTGACACTGTTCCATTTTCGTCACTAGTGTAGTGTCCAAACGCCTCCCAATAGTCTTTATCCTCGGACTGGTGCAGGGAATGGAGAGTCACTTCTTGTTCTGGGTGTAAATTTCTCACAGCTATCTTAAACTTCTCGTCCACAAGTGCACGGGTTGGCTGCACTGACAACACTGGACAAATTGCCATTGAGCTCGCCGACCTAGAAAGATCCACATCGGCCAAAATATTCATCTTTGATCAATTCTATGATAAAATTTCATTTTGTGTTTCTATCTGACCGTGCAGGTTTTCATCTTTCACAAGTACACAGTAGAATAACCGAGAATAACTCGCACACGGTGAAAGTGCAAGATAGCATCGCGATATGTTGATGGGTCGAGATTAACTCTTTCTGGCCCGACAAACAAAAGGACAAAAGTAGACGGTGTCATAAACGTACGCCATTAAAACAATGTATAGCCCACCCTACCTGGTCCAGAGATTAATTGGGAGTTGTTGTCTACATGTAACGAACAGTCTCGCAGTCATATGTGCCAGGACACAGTACTTTCTGAAAGTCATACTTTCTACAGTAGTTCCGCGGCAGCTATCCAGAGATATTGTACTCACTCAGCCTGGCGCTTGTAATCTAGCTAGCCCCCTGCCAGTAGATGGGGCTGTGAGCAAGTCATTTACAGAGCAAGTATTTATATTAACTGGGCTGCACATTTTTACCATAACAGGAACACAGCGTGTCACATTTATTGGATCAACACAAACTTTTGCACCAGTCTGCCATTGTTACGATGCGCATTGTTTGTGTTCATTACATTACATTAGCCTACTCATAATGTCAATCATAATCATAATATGTTTTGATGTCAGACACGCTCAGAATTCGTTCAGATTAACATTCAATTTCGGTTAGTCTAGGTCATGAAATGTGCAAGAAAGAGCATGCCGCAAAACTTGTAAACATGAAGAAGCTGTGTCTGCACAGATTGCCGATATGCTTTGGTTACAGATAGTTCTCTATTTTACACAGTTAGGAGGGTTTTTTGTGATTTAAAAAATAGCCACGAATGCAGACCACTGGGATGTGAGCAGTTTGTATATGTTTATGTCTGTGTTTAGCAACAATCAAAGTTATATCATGTAATGAAAACAGTGCTGTTGTTTTTGTGGTTTCAATGTTATGGAACTGTTATGATGTCAGATTATTTGTTCCAGCCTTGCAAAAGACTTCCAAATGAAGCATACAGTTATGTCTTACAAATTGTCTGCAACACATGTAAACAAAGAGCCACATGCACAATTTACCTGAAAATTACAACTTCTTTTAATATTTAAAATACAGTTTCATAATAATTCATACATTTATTAATTTGCATACTTCACTGGGCTGTGACTACATCTGACAGGGAGAGAATACTTTTGCAGAGGAACTCTCTTTCAGAAATGAACACTCTTCCCATAACAACACAGATCCTTCTGCATATAAATACATCAGTCATTGTCACTGTGCCTTCAGCTAGATATGATATACTCAGAGTACACTTGCAGCTCTTTAGAGATGTACTGGTCTTCCATAGACCGAGAGTGAATCTTATACATGGTTACTATGGTAGTCACTATAGAACACGGCCAATAATACAGGATTCTATTGCTACGGTGAGCAGAATTCTGTGGTCAAAAGCTACTTTTGCGTTTTTTTTACTCATTTTCAGTGATGTCTTGAGTTGGAAACTAGGACAAATGATAAGGTTATGAAGCCAAAACCAACTGGCGACGTTTTTTCATGGGTAGTTTTTTTAAAGGGCGTGGTGGTCATAACACTGCTTTCATGATCATAAACCATAATATCACCAGAAAGAAAACTGACTGGGCTTCAATTTGCATGGTTTAAAATTGTGGTAGCCTCATGGATTCAGGAGATACAATCGTTTAAAAAGTGGTCCAGTTGTTACTGGCCCACCCTGTATGTATAACTGTTTTCTTAGCACTTAACATATTGAGGTAGATGACCAGATGCAGAGTGACTATAAAAAGGTTTATCAGTAACTCTAGGCAGGTCAATGTGGGACATGTTACCAAAGCTGAGATGTGACCTTAAATGACACCATAATGTCTGACGCCATAATGTCTGACTCAATAAGAGGCATTGGCATTCTACTTTTTGACTTATGAACGTGTGTGTATGTGTGAGTGTATTGGCATGGCACTGAAAGGCTTACTCACCCAATGTCTGTACAGTTGACTGACAGCTGTCATAGCAAACTGACGACTGCCATCAACTGCCTCTCAACCATTGGAACAAAGCCAGGGTTAAACCGAAGCTTTACTACACTGCATGTGTATGAACCAGGTCTCTGCTTTTGACTTGGCAATCTTCAAAGAAGCTTTAGCAGCCTATGTACCAGACAAGTGAGAAAATGTGTATACACACACACTGATATGAAGAGAAACTGACAATCTGATTAAATATAGACTTGCCAGCCTATTTAGATATTTACGAATTTCTGATAGATTTTCCTGTAGTATTGCAGTTTGCCAGCAGGTGGTGCATCTTGGTAGAGGTGTGTGAGTGGGTGTGGGTGTGATATAAAAGTTTGGCGGCTAGCGATGTGTCCTGGAAGAACTGTGTGTGTGTATGTATGTGTGTGTGTATGTGTGTGTGTTAAGAGTCTAGCTGCAGGTGGTGTGTCCTCGTGAAGGTGTGTGTGTGTGTGTGTGTGTGTGTATTAGAGTCTGGCTGCAGGTGGTGTGTCCTGGTGAAGGTGTGTGTGGAGGAAGAGGAGGATCTTGTTCCATGAGTCCTCCTGGGCGTCTGCATGAGGTTTAGTCTGACCTCCCCACAGCATCAGCACTGTAACACACACACATACACAAATGTTAGGAGGGGAGAGGTAACCTCTCGCTCTCACTCTCCCTCGCTTTCTGACAGAGAGAGAAAGACAGACAGTGTGTGTGCAGAGAGTGTGTGGTGTGGCAGAAAGGCTGCATGAGCGATGAGAGAAAGAGGTTTGTATTTGTGTGTGTGTACTTTTATTTATATTTCCGGGCAGTACAATTACCTTTCTGCTTGTTGTGCTCAGTGATGAAGTTGCTGAAGCGGACGTGTGGTGTGTATGGGGGCTCGATCAGGTGACCTGCACCTGGGTAGGACAACACCGTCAGGAGGTGACCATTCCCAGACCGCTCCATCATCTGCTGTATCTGTAAGCACACATACACACACAGACAAGCACACACACACACATACAATTGATTACTTTATTTGGAAGGACCAGAAACACACCCCTCAAATACATATTTACAAGGAACATTTTATATCTCACATCAATATAAAGATTGTGCTGGTATACAACCACATATAAGCTTAGGTGTAAATGTATCAGGGATACATCGAGTTCTTATTTTCCAGCTATTTTCTGTCCTTATACACACACCATAATGTGAACATTTAAAATCGGCATACAGCTGACCTGGGTATGTTTCCCGTACAACTAACCAAGTTTGCGTAGAACTAACATGTTATGATGAATTGTTGAACCAACATCTAAAGTGCAACTGTTCCACAAACACTGTTGTACCACCATTGTTCGCACCAACATAGTTCGACAACGTTTCCAGATGTGTTCAGAGAGCTTTGTTTATTGTCGGTGGCAGGCAGAAACAAACCGAAGTAGGCTATGACCTCTGTGAACGGAACTTAACCATAAATGACTAATTATGCAGCTGATTATTTCTAGTCTATCAATACACAATGTCAGGAAGAACTGTGTGTTAGGAAATTAACAATAGAAATTCAATCCATTTAACAGCACAATTTGTTACTGCACCATATCTACTGCTAGCTTAGTGTTCGTTTCTAATAGTAGTAAGAGGTTTGTAAGAGATTTCAGTGATTAAATAAGGTTTACCATATTGTTTTTTAAATTATGCTGACCTGTCGTTTTAGGTAGGCTAGGCCTGCACCATCACTGCGGAACCCAGATAAGTTGTTGCTATGTAACCTTAGGTGTGTTGTTAATCTTCTCCCACAATACTGTTCTAGGTAATAAATTATAGGAAATACCCCTCCCTTTGAAATCATGTAGAAACAAAAGATACATAGATACCAACATGCTTTATTTTATTAAAATCACAGACTACTCACAATGTAGCCGAGGATTTTAATTAGGGTTGTTGTACATATAAAATTAGCCAACCCAGTTGTCCGCCACCCTGAATGCAGTTGAGACCTTGAAACAAAGTTGGTTAAGTGAAACTGAGCACCGAGAAGAGTAGTTGCAAACCACAGTGGTTGCAAATGTTCGTGTTTTGGAAAACGCCTGTGTGGGTCAACCATGGATTGCACTATGTTGGTTAGCACTATTCTGGCTCAAACTATGTTGGTTCACACAAACAAATGTTTTATTTTGAGAAACACTACTGTTGCACCTTCTTACTCTGAGCCAAATAAGTTGCTAACACAGTTAGCAACTATGCATTTGGGTAATGCACCCCTGAGCATTAGGTCACTAAGGATGATACATTTTCTTGAACAACAACACATCTAAAAGCCTTCATTTATGAGAAGACTGGAAAGAATAATAATATTAATATAATAACAACAACAACAACAATAATAATAATAATAATAATAATAATGTGTGTGTGTGTGTCTCACTCACATCTTCAGTAGACTCCACAGCAGCCCAGTTCTGATCATCCTGACCAACCACTATCATCAGAGGACATTTTATCTGGCCTACCTACACACACACACACACACATATATATATATTGCATCACAATCCACATCAGTCTCGTATCACCACACCTGTGACACATGGTTACACACACACAAACACATACGTGCATACTTATGACACCTGGTTACACACACACACACACACACACACACACACACACACACACACACACACACACACACACACACACACACACACACACACACTTACATGTACTTTAAGTTCTGGCTCAGTTGGAATGGGCAAAATGGTATATTTGGCAACAAGATGATTATTCTCATCAAGGTAGGCTTTTGCGGTGTTCCTGTGGACGCACACACACACACACACACACACACACACACACACACAAACGCTCACACACGATAGCACCACAACAACACAACATTTCTGTTTACACCAAAATTTTGCTACATTTTTGGGGATGAAAGAAGCCAGCACAGAGGAATTAAAAATAGCTACATGCACACACACACACACACGGACACATGGACACACGAACACACACACAGCGCTTACCAGTTTATAAACACATGCCCAGACAGATACACAGCACTCACCAGTTCATCCACACACATACTGCCACACACATGCACACACACACACACTGACCCATACACATAGAGGACTGACCAGTTCATAATCACATACATACACAGCATTCACCAGTTTATCCACACACACACAGCACTCACCAGTTCATCCACACATACACACACACACACACACACACACACATCACTCACCGATTCATGCGGTCCTGGAGCTCGGAGGAGGACTTGTTAAGGGGATAGACGTGGGTGCCACTGATACACACACAGCATCGGGGCTGGAAGACATGGCCCATTAAAGGTCCCATCGGGTGGCTCTATTAGTACAATTGTCATGTTTCCTGAATCACTGTACCTTTTTGGGACCAAAATAGCACAGGAACGAAACACCACAGCTATGTGTCTATCCCTGTCTGACCCCCCCCCCCACACACACACACACATACACACATACACACACACACTGCAGAGAGAGAGAAACAAATTCACCTGTGCAGTTTTAGAGTAGGCTGCGAGTGTGAAGGTGACAGCAGCCCCAAAGGACAGACCCAGCACTGCCACTCTCCCTGGGCACACCTGGGGATGCGAATGCAGGAGCTGATAGGACTTCTACATGCGCAAAGATACACCCAGGCACAGAGAGAGAGAGAGCAAGAGAGAGAGAGAGAGAGAGAGAATGGGAGAGAGAGACAGAGATAGAGGGAGAGAGACAGGGAGAGAGAGAAGAGGAGGAGGAGAGAGAGAGAGAGAAAGAGAGAGAGAGGAAGAGAAAAAAATTAAATTTATTGCACCATCCACAACACATACACACTTTTTGAAAGACGACCCAATAACTGCCTGTCTTCAAGTTTCAAACAAACGTGCTGCCTTCAGTGGCTTCACTGACTGTTTACTTATAGGGTAGGAGATCCTAAAAAAATGGTTCAAACAAGCTACATTTTGAAAGTACACAATTCAAAAGTCCGAACCCCTTTCCTCAGACTTCCCCTCGAAGTCACGCCTCCAGATTTGTGCGCGGGGAAGGAGGAGGACAAACGGCAGTTGAGTTTGGTAAGACATATCACTACTGAATCCTTTCGAATGGGTCGCTTAAAAATGATTGGATGGGTGTGCTTTCAGTCCTGTCCATCCCACAGGTGAACAACATGTTTCATTTTTGTGTTAAAGTATTTAATTACCGGTAGTAAAAAGTGCCTCACGAAAACATCTCCTACCCTACCTTTAACATACAGTGCAAGACACGAGGACAGTACTTTAGCTGCAAAGCAACACACGCACATGTCATGACTACTACACTACTACAACCGATCAGACACACACTCACATACACATTTGGGTGAAAGACCTTTGCCCCATTGTGTATTAAAACCCACATACAAACACTCCCAAACAATATCCTGATTGTCTAAACATATATAACGGATATACGTAAGCCCTTTCACACACACACACACACACACACACACACACACACATATATATATATATATATATATATATATATATATATACATATACACACACACACATACACACACATCAGTGTGTACCCAAACACTCTGTCTTTTTCACACTGACACAAACACATTTACACACACACACACCTCAAAGTATTCAGTCCCAATATCATGTGTGCGATGCTCATCAGCAGAGAGGTACTCCAGCGCCATGGTAACGAAGCCGTGTGATGCCAGCAGGGCCGCCCGGTACTCCACCAGCCCCCCTCCCCCTCCCCACATGTCCAGCACTGCAGGGAAGGGCCCTGGGCCTGCACACACACACACACACACAAGCACCTGTAAGATGTACACAGAAAGTTGTGCAGACCCTGACCAACACACACGCACACACACACACACACACACAGATACATGGACATGCAAGGTACCACTCAAAACTGTAATTTGGTGTGTGTGTGTGTGTGTGTGTGTGTGTGTGTGTGTGTGTGTGTGTGTGTGTGTGTGTGTGTGTGTGTGTGTGTGTAACCGTACCTGGTGGTATGAAGAGTGTGCCTTTAACCCCTCGTTCCCTGACGTCCACACGCTGCACACCTGGCGCCAGGTACCATCTCTCCGTGACAACCGTTGCTAAGGCGTCCTTTTCAGAGAAGCCTTGGGTCATGTGACCAATGAAGATGGAGATGTTGACCACCATTGGAGACATAATGTCTCTCTTTCTCAACCTGTAACCAATCACAGGAAGATACTGTGTAGTCTGTGAAAAACAGACAGATGTGTCTCGCAGATGTACTGTATGGGTGTCTGTTTGTATATATGTATGTATGCAGGATTGAAATTGGGCAGAAGCCGCCCTCCGGAGCTCAGCTCCCCCTCCTCACCTCCGCAATACAGCCAGCCGGAGCAGTAACTACATCAACACAGAAACTGAGAAAAGGGCCTTTAAAAGCTGTCATGCTGGCCAGTCAAACATGTTGTAAGTATTGACCTTATTCTGACATGCCCATTTTCAAAGTTGCTTGTCTTTCGCGTTTGTAAATTAACTCCTGATTGGTTTGCTATGGCAAGTCAGCTACGTTGGAAAACCCTGAGAATAAAGATGGATAGGCTAACTCAGAAAGAGACAAAAACAAGATTAGAACGTCGGATGGAGAGACTGTGCTTCGTCACCTGAGGTTAAAGCGCTCCAATGAGTGGCTTGGTGACATGCAGTGGTGGACTGGGGGCAGGGGGCGATTTGTCAAAAAAAAAAAAAAAAAAAAAAGACAGCAAGGGAAATTTTTCTTTATTCATGGAAATGGCCATTGTATTTTCACTTCCCTAACTATGCAGACCATGTTGCTTAGGCTACTGTTTTTCCAGCAACATCTCAACATTTCTGTTAATCTAGTTGTTTTGTGTGCGCATCTTGTGAAATAGGATGTCTTTCTGCTCTGAATGCGTTGTATATTTAGCTCGTTCCCATTTTGCTCATCGCTCTGCCTGAGCCAAGTTCCCACACAAAAAAACGTTACAATGTTTAAGGTTGTGTTTAATGACGTTCAGAAACATTGAATGTAGAAGCGCTGACCAGTATGGAGGGCACAATTTGTCAAAAAACAACAAAGTTTATTTATTCATGGAAATGGCCATTGTATTTTTAACTTTTCTAACTATGCAGACCATGTTGCCGGTACATTCCGCAAGAACGTCATGCCGCCCATGGTCTATTCCAGAATAAGGTCAATAATTGTGGTGATGCTTTTATGTGCTCTCTTAATGGGAAGAAGCAAGATATGTAATCACAAGACAAAGGAGGTGCTATAAAGTCAATTTCCAATCTAAAGTCAATTTGACAAAACTTGTAGTTACTGCCTTTTGGCTTTGTTGGGCAGTGTAGTCTGAGCAAAAAAGACATGCATGTATGCGTACCTGAGTCCGTGTCTGCTGCCAGGAATGGGGCGCATGCTCCATAGCAGACCCATGGGTTCAACTCCAGTATACGTCCCACCTGTACTTGCATCTTCCGTGACTATGACAGAAGAGGATAAAAAAGGGTTTCATTTTAAGTCTCTGTGGTCCACTAACACAGCAGCACCTGAACACCTGAACATACGTATTTACGTATTTGTGATGGAGTTGAGGATGTCTGTTCTGACTGCCATTCCAACGAGCTTGGCTGTTTGGCATTGCAGTCAGAGTGCATGTTTGGTACCCCAGAGACCTGGGTTTGAGGCCGGGTGGGGTGGCTGCTCTAGAATTGGTAGACAGTGACGTAGCCAGGCTGATCCAAAAACATGAATACACAGCTCAGACCTGATAAACAGCCAATGGGGCTGTGTAATGACAACACATCAACTGTCTCTGGGGAACAAAGTTGGCACCCTCTGAGGTCAATCTCACTGTCCTGGAGCACTATGGGAATCCCACATCCACCAAGTCTGTTTTAATGAATTCTAATGAATTATTCTGTCTATGTATTGCATGTAAAATCAAACAGTTGGGTTGTTTTGAATGTATTCAGTTTTTGCTTCATCCAAACAACCCGTTTATAATAGCCTTCCCAAAGAGGACAATGAATGACAGTGATTTGTAAAAATTGACAACAATCTTTTGCAACTTTAGCTGTTTTTGAAACCTGTAGACTGCTGCAGAACGCACGTTTGTGCGCAACTAGCCCACACTAAGCTAGATTTTCTTGTGGTGGCTTTTCAGTGCTTATTAGTAGTCAGATTTCATTGGTTGACTCGTCACACAGTTGGTGTGTTTTGCAATCACTAGCTGTCAAACACACGTGCGTAATCACTCCTTTCACAGAGGGCTTCGGGGATTTAAACTTCTTTAGGGGTTGGGAAAACTTGGTGGACCTCAAAAAGGCATTTTCATTCTCATAGCGCACAATAGGAAGTCACATTATTTTAGAAACAGATTAAAAGTCATTCTACCTGACACGGATCCATGTTCGTCGCTGATATAGTGTCCATATGCCTCCCAGCAGTCTTTATCCTCGGTGTGATGAATGGAGTACAGCGTCACCTCTTGTCTTGGCCGCAAGTTCCTCGCAACTATCTGCAACTTTTCGTCAACCAGTGCCCTGGTAGGCTGCGCAGACAACACTGGGCACACCGCCATAGAGCTAGACGCTCTATAAAGACTGGGATCTGCAACAACATTCATCTTCGCTACTTCCTCGCATAAAGTAACAAATGTATGACTTCCGCGTCGAGGTCTCTTACATCAGTGACGCGGTAGTAGCACGGTCGAAGTCCACCCCATTATCGCGATACACATGGCGGTTAACCCTTTCTTTCTGTACATGTCCACACGCAAGAAACATTGTGGCAAATCGTTTCATTTCTCAAGTAGGGCCATTTAACGACTGGATTTGATAAGCTACATTCTGTTCACTCACAGGCCATCTGCCTGTTATATTCATCAAAAACAGTTAGGCGGAACAAATTACTTGATTGTTTTTATTCATGCACAACTGCAGTGAATGCAAAAGGTAAAAATGCTGCGTTCAACGCTTTGACAGCTTAACAGAATCTTACTCTGGTCTTTGAGCTGCATAATAACCTACTTTTTTTTGTTATGAACTGGTTCTTAGCCAAATAAATATGATGTTGTTACATTATGTTCCATTATGATTCCTTTCAGATTCTGTGAAGTTAAAAAACAAACAAACAAAAAAGAAAGCTCAAACAAATAGCCTAGCACCTTTAACCCCACATTCACACATTTGCCAGTGGAAGTTGGCAGCGTCTGCTCAGACAATAAATGATTGCCGCAAGTAGACGGAGACTAACTGGCACTTGCTGGACAAGGAGTAGGATGGTCTTGTGACCGAGACCAACTAGCCTACTCTTGGTGGTTAACAGGGGTGGACAGGCCATGGGACGTACCTGGCAATGCCCGGTGGGCTGAGGCACATTTTGGGCAAGTGTCCGTCATCATTTAATCAACAAAGTATATTATAAATATTTTTATTGGCCGTGACAGTATCTGAGACACAAAACATTAGACAGTTAGACACTATACAGTAGGCTACATCTGCATCTCCCTGTCCGGAGCGCCCACAAGCAGCCAAATGTAGGCCTACATAATCATCAAAGTGTCAAAGCAGATATCCTCAAAACATTGTTAAATAAAAACTTTCCACATTCCACATTTCCTTCTACATTGCCACATCTCCAACTATCTTTAAGCTTACCACTGCGTTTCCTGATGTTTTTTTTTTTAATGAAATGATGACTTTGTTGACATATATTGTTATGAATGTATTGGATGAATACATTAATGAATACATACAATGTATATGAATGAACCTATAGGCTACATTAATTTAAGGGGGCTGCCTATCAAAAACGAAATAAGCCTATAAGACACTGCATGGGAAACAAAATCAACCACAGTTTCAAATGTAATCAATACAACAGTTTAACTGTCTTTGAACTACAGCACGTAGTTCTTAATTCTGGCCATCTGTTAATATTTCCTTTTTTATACCACAGCGCCATATGCCTCTGCTAATGTTCTACTACGTACTGCGCACACGACTGCTCACTTTTAAACCAGCAATAGGCTGTACAATTTCTAAGTAACAATTTTAGAACACATTCGAAGACATTCTTAAACTATTAAGATTAGACTTGCATTCATGCAGAAAATGCTAAATGGAGGCTTGCTACTATGCAGATAGACTAAATAGAGCTCAATAGACTGTTTTTTTCTGTTAGAACAGAATGTGCGTAATGTGCAGAACCCATTTACACTGCCTTCGAACCAGGGGCGTCACTAGAGCTATTACGGTACTGGGGCACAGAGAATTAATGCGAGCGCACAAGCAAAACATTTTTAGCAGCTATTTATCATAAAAATAACATAAATATTGCTTCAAACCATCATATCAGATTATGTTGATATGCTCATCAAACATCGTAGATGTAAGATAGCAATCTCCAGAAATGTGTGGGAGGTCAGTTACATGAATCAACAACGATAATAGGCATATGCCAGTTAGCTAAAAGACAGCAGCTAACGTCTCCAGTTGGCTACTTGAATTTACAGCCAGAACTAGCTTGCACGACAGCTGCCTCATACACTAAAGGTAAAAAGTTCTAACATTTAAATGGAAATGGCGACACAGAGGTGAAAACAAACAACAATGATGAGCAGTTTACCCGTGAGACAGGTGGAAAGAAATAGCGCTCAGACACTGTTAGACCTTACGTCCCGAAGTTGTTTCTGAAGTGAGCACAGGACCCCAATCACAGCCAAAGTCGCGTGAATAAATTGCCATATTAATTAGCCATGTGCGCAATGCGCATTGTGTATGGAGTACATAAAGTAGCAATAAGTTTGCATATTAAGTAGCTATGTGCGCATTCTGTAGATTATTCCATGTAGACCTAAAACTCTAAAGTGATTTTTTTACTGGTGAAATTTATACTACAGACCAGTACTGGGCCACGTGCCCCAGTAAAATATGTCTGGCGACACCCCTGCTTCGAACACGTTTGAACTGACACCAGAGACCAGCAACACAATTTTGCATTTGGTATTCAGATGTCTTCACCAATTTTTGGAAAAACGGTATAGAAAAAGCGAATGGGAAACACTCTTTTAGCGTATAGGCCTAAATGAATTTAGTTACATACAATTAATTGTTCTACCGTATAGCAAAGAAATTATGCCTGTTAAGAAATATCTAAGCAACGTCGTGACGCAATAATAATAATAATAATAATAACCGTGGTTGGTATGTGACGTCAGATCCATGTGTATAAAGCGGTGTGTTGGTAGCAGATCTCGCCGTGCGTCCTGTTCACCTCAGGAACAAGCCGTTTGTGTGCTTTCGGTAAGTTGATATGGTCAGGAAATGTCATAATATTTCATTTTAGACATGAGAAAGGAATTCTTCTCCTTGTCCTTATGGTCTTTCTACATAATGATAGCAAAATTGAACACAAAGACACTCAAATAAGTTTAGGCTATTGTTAAGTAAGTAAGAGAAAAGTGATGGATTCATTTTGGCTAAACTCTAAATCTGTGTGATCTACAGTTCAGCTGACCTACTGTCAGGGTACAACGGAAGCCATACTCTGCACGAGTAGTGTAGAAGACAGGCTGTGAGGTGTAACACTGCACGTAAACTACTGTGGCCAGAATCTATCAGAGGTGAGCCTGCACAGCATGCTTGGGCCTAGATAATGCCATAAAATGTATGAAAAACCAGCTGTGGGAAGCATACTGTAGTGTATCGATTCACATCATTGTTTAATATGTATTAAAATTGCATCTCAGCTGCACAGTCTGAATGCTTATGTTGAAAAAGTCAAAATGATACTGAAAAATGTTCTCAGAGAGGATGCACTCAGAGGACCTTCAGATTGGCAGCAGGGTCTTGTATGTGTGATAATGTTCTACTGTGTTTTGTAGCCCTTGCTGTGAAAGACGTAGTGGAGAATATGGAGAAGTTTGCTTTGTTCCCCGCGAGAGCTGAGGACGGGTCACAACCAGGTCCACTAGGCTCCTCACGGCCATGCTCCCCAGACGCTTCACCAGAGGCGAAGAGACTGGAGCTCCTGTACGAGATCCTCAGACTACCCACCGTGTATGTCCTCACTCACATCTTGCACACACATTGAGATAAAGCACTCAAAGTTGCATAGTATCTCTGTAAGATAAGATAAATATCTGCAATATTTCATTTAATGGTAGTGGAATACTGCACAATGTCTGTATATTGTGAAATATAATTACTCTCTTTGTCCAATATCCACTGCACATAGCGTAGGATAATCATTGTATTCAATATCAATCAACTCCATATAAAAAATGTGCAATATCACTTTATATAAAACCTAATTTATTACTTTTGCCTCAGAACTGTGCACCCTACCCCCTTTTTATTTTCTACTCTTTATCTTGTCTTGCATTACTATTTATTTATTCTATATTGTAAATATTCTTCATACATATCTGCACTGGAGATGTTGCTTTCATTGTCATTGTAAATGTGTGTAGTGTACATTGTACATGTGTATAGTGACAATAAAAGGCATCCTATTCTATTTGTTCTATTCTATTAAAAAAAACTCTGTAATGGTTATGGTGAGGAATTATGTTGAAATTATGAAATTGTTATTAGAACACCATGTTCGCTAAATGATAATACATTTAGATTAAGTAGTTGTACTTATTGCACTTGTATGACTGCTTTAAATCACTGCATTCATTTCTACAAACAGGCAATTCCAGGCACTTTGTTGTGGAATACGCAATAATGTGAGTATACAAAACCTTAATTCGGCCTAGGGCTTTATGACGTAGGTGCAGGGTTTGCCTGCATAGTTTGTGCCGATACATATTAAGTTGTATTGCATTCCAAAATTAAAAGAAAAAATCAAGTGTTATGATGCCACCATAAAAACCTTTGTTTTTGAAAGTCGTTTAGCTTTGTAATGTTATACCTGATGACATGCAATTATTAAGAGATAGAAGTTGCATTTTACAATTTTAACAGTTCAGGCTGTGAAGGATTACTATAATGCAGCATTGTTACACGTCATTGTTATCGTATATAATTATACCTATTTCAGTTATTGCAAGACATTATTAATATGTTATGACCCCTGATTAATGTGTTTACAATGCTTTGTGAATACTAACGGCTAATAAAGTGTTACCATGATTTCCCTATTCCTTTAAATCATACATTTGTACATACTTCTGGCAAATTGTGTTATGATGTCATAAAAGATGACTGCGGAGGAACTTGCAAAGATGTTCGCTTCATGGACTGAGGACAAAGTTCGGAATAACATTTTTGAAACCATGGTGGAACTTGAGGAAAGGACAAACATCCTCTCTTCCAGCTATCATGAGCGGTGAGACATACAATTATTCAGCTCATTAGTTTCAAAAATGTGATTCAAATTTGCTCTGCAGATTTAAGAACACTTTATTACATTTCATTATACTGGTATAGAAGTTAAAAAAAAATATAGTGGTTTGGCTTTTCACTGCAGACAAAAGCATTTTGAAGGTCATTTGTTAAATTATTGAACTCTGTAAAATATATTACGAATTAATTATGCCTTACATTGTGTAATATAGAGTCCAACAGCACACAGTGGAGACTACCAAGGAGCTACCTGAGGTTCAGCTGGCTCCAGTGACTAAAGAGGTCTTTGTCACAGTCCTGGACTCTTTGGAGGGCTCCTCAACTGATTTAACCAAGCCTGCAAGTAAACAACAGTTCATTAGTTACCTTGTCAAGATGGTCAACAAAATGAAGACGTTCCCGAAAAGCTTGAGACGTTCGCAGAAGGCCTGCAAAGAACTGAAAATTACGCCAGAAGTTTGCAAGACACTCTCTGACCTTTTGGCTCTTCCTGATGCAGAGGACAGCACAAGATCCGCCCAGTCTATTGCAAGTCTCCATAGCAATGAGGATCGCCTTTATGCTGAGGACAACATCAACAGAGCTTCAGAGAGTGTTCAGAACATTCTGTTTACATCAGCAGCTCCTTCTTCAAGCCAAGAAGGCATCGCTGTGGCCTTACAGTCTCATGCCAGTTCCCTCTCAGTGGCGTCTGTCAAATCTGTACATGATGATGCTCGAGGAATTGTTGGCAGTATTGTGACGGACTTGGAAGAGCTGTATGAGAGCATGAAGCCAACAGAAATTGAAATGCTGCAAAACCAAAATATACAGAGCCAAACATCTGCTGAGCCTGAAATTTATGATGCCCAACACACACCTCAAGAGATGTTGCAGACTCAAGAAAAAGAAGAAGCTGAACCCACCAAGAAGTATCATGCCACTGAAAAATCCTTCTGCCACAAACTCTGTAGTATCCTCTGCTGCGTTCAGATAAAACTCAGAATGTTCTTTACACTTCACGGGTCGCAAGACATAGTGCCAGACTTAGCCTTGGAGCCATCGGCTGAGGATCGTTGCCAAGAGGATGCCAAACCTCAGGAGCCTTGCCAAGAGGACGCAGACCTTGAGACATCGTCACAGCAGTCAGTCGCTGATACGAATCTCATGCTCCCCTATGATGAGGCACAGAAAGGATTTGAAGAGGCTGAGCTGGCTACTGGCAAGTTACCTGCAGCCACAGAACCAACAAGCCCATCTCCTAAAGTTGGCAATCTCAACATGGGTAAGAAACTTAAGCAAATGTTTACCAGACCTGGAAGCCCTCCTGCCCGTGCAGCAACACCTAGTGACACCCAAGAGATGGTTTCTTCCCTGCCAGAGACAGATGGTGGTGATGCTGTAATACTATCATCTCAATCACCCTTACAACAGTCCATGGCCCCGTCATCTCAGACCGCTCTCCAAGATGGCCGTTTTACCCTTGATGATGAAGCTTGTCAGGATAAGCTAGGTGACAGCATTGAGACAGAGGCTTCCCCAGTGAGTCAAGCATCCCCTGTCCCTGAAACAGTGTGTACTGTGACTGCTGATAATAAAAAGCACAGCTTAAGCAAGAAATTTAAAAATATATTTGCCAAGCAACCAAAGGGCTCGACTGATGCACCAAACATAGCCGTGGACACCAGAGAGGTGGTCTCCATGGCAGAGACTAGAGATGAGGGTCCTAAAACTTTATCACTGGGCTCTACCGGGCATGAATCTTCATCTCAAACCAGTCTGCAGGATGAGCAGATGGTCTCCTCGGATGGTGAAGTATGTACAGCTGAATGGGCGGAACTTGGCGACAGTGTCACTGTAGACGAGCAACAGGCCTCCGATGGTGGAGCATTCAGTGACAAATATGTGTCTGAACTTGGTGACAGCATCACTGACACAATTACTGACACTATCAGAGCAAGTCAGCCATCTCCAACCCCAGCAGCAGTGATACCTGATGGACACAAGCAAAAGATTGGGAAAAAGCTAAAAATATTCGGTGCTAAGAAACCGAAGAGCATGAAGAATGCCCCCAAAATACCTGTAAAGACCGAAGAGGTGGTCTCTGTGGTAGAAACTGAAGAAGACACAGCAGTGCAGCGACGCATGACCTCAGAATCTGAAACCTGTCCTGGGGTCGAGCAGCTTGTCTCCACTGATGGCGAGGAATTCCAAGATAAACAGGCAGAGATTAGCGACGGTGTCATCGAAACAATAGCTGAGACTGCCCAAGCAAGTCGCTCTTCTCCCACCGCAGAGACACCAGCTGTGGTTACATCTGACAGAAATAGGCATAGCATTGGCAGGAAGTTCAAAAGTCTCTTTGCCAAGCAATCAAAGACTGCTGCCCCCCCGGTAACACCTGCAGACAACCAAGAGTCACCATCCCTGTTGCAAAAAGGAGCCAGTCCTGATACTGTGTCACTTGCCTCTGAGGCAGTTGTGCAGCAATCCATAGCCTTAGCATATGAAATTGTTTGCAAGGACCACATCTTGGTCTCCTCTGATGGCGCAGATCACAAAATCGTATACACTAAGCGTAGTGGCAGTGTCATGGAACCAGCCATGCACGCTGCCATTGTGAGCCAGACACCTCAAGTCTTAGAAACAGCAGTTGCCGTGGCAGCAGATGACAAGAGGCATAGCTTAGGGAGGAAATTCAAAAATCTATTCGCCAAACAACCAAAGACAGAAAGACCAACAGCGCAGTTGGACACCCTGGACATGGTGTCATCTGCGACACCTCTAGAGCAAACCATGGCTTTGTCATCTCAAACGTGCCTCCAGGATGACCACATGACAGTTGCCTCTGATGGAGAGAAAGTTGACAGTGAAGGCAGTGTGCTGGGCAAGACCGACATGACTGTTGAGGAGAGTGAAGTGCCTCCCGTCTCAGAACCACCAGCAGCCATGCCAGTAACTACAGAGGGTGGCAACAAATGCAGCTTTGGAAAGTCATTTAAAACCCTCTTTGCCAGACACCCAAAGAATGTAAGCGAAGGCCCCAAAGGACTACCAGACTCCTCCCAAGAGGGAGTTCTCTTCCCACTTGAGAAGACTGCTGTGCAGGCTGCAGGGAGCAGCATGCCTGAGGCTGGATTATGTGCCTCGGAGGCTTCCGTAGAACAGACAGTGAGTACATCGCCAGACCAGTCTGCTCCCCTACCTGAAGATGCTAAAGGGGAGGATCACTCAGCAAGACTGTCCATAAGCCCAGGACCTTTGTCTGATATGACTAGCGCAACAAAACAAAACAAAAAACATGTCTGCCTGCAGATTAGTAACAGGCTAAAAAATGTCTTCACAAAACAGTCTAAGCCACCACAGGCCGTCCAGGCAACACCAGCAGACACCCATGAAGTGGTTCCTACAGAAAAGGAGTTTTCAAACACAGCTGAAGCCACAGCAGCTATCAGGGACGTGATGGAGAGAGTGCGCCAGGGCCTGGACGACGTAGATACTGCAACAGCAAAGATTGAATTCCTGATGGCACACGGAGTCCTCCAACCATTCGTCAAAGCGCTGGTTGACAAGGTATTCGAGTATATGAGTGCCAATTTACCAGCCAACAGCATCCCCCGGAGGTCCTCATCAGATCCCACCGTCCAGACAGCACAGAGACATGGCGAACAGAAAAGAGAGCTCGTTCTGGATGCAGATTTGGAATTTGCGTATGCCTTTGCGAAGAGGGCCGTGAAAGGGCTCCTTGTTTACCTGTTGGGGATGTTTGTACCATTGTTGGAGGAAGCAGGAATGGAGTTTGTCCATGAAGTCATGGCAAAGAAGGTCATCAGAGAAGTCTCAGTCTCTGCTGTGGATAATGGTGTCAGGGGTAGGTCTGAACTGGTAGTGTTTTACATTTGTAATAAAAATGGTTTCAAATACACACACACACACACACACACACACACACACACACACACACACACACACACACACACACACACACCACACAAACATACATACACATACAAGGACCCAACCATACACACACATCGACGTAACTGTAACTGTAATTGCTCTTATGGACCTGGCTGTTATTTTTTTATCTGCAGGCTTTGTCAATGAGTGACATGAGTGTGGGCACAGATGACCTCTCCTTATATGAGCCAACCTTCAGTTTACAACAGAAACCAGGACTGGAGTTAGTTCTCAAATTAACTTACACACACATGTCAAAAAGAAAACATCAATAAAACATGAAGCATCCATGTTTTTTTTACTCATTAACTTGTCAGGTGCAAGTGTGTTGGTAAACATTTGGTGCGACTGATTATGTATTCTTACAGTAACTGACAGTAAACTCAAACTTTTATTATAATCAGTATCTTACCCACTGTTGCATTAATATCAGAACATGATTTGTGTATATCACATTATATTACATGACATGTCACTTAGCTGACAGTTTTATCCAGAGTGTTATCCAGAGTCAATTAAATACATGGACAGTCCCCCTGGACCAGTGTGGGGATAGATGGCCGGCAGTGAATAAGGTGCAGGGACAGGCCCTCTGGACCAACGCGGGGTTAGATGCCTTGCTCAAGGGCATCTCAAGCCTTGAGTATCATAGCGCCATAAACTAAAAAGGCACTACCTGCTGTGGGTGCAGTACTGAGAAGTTGCCAGGCGATGGCACTGTGGTAGAAGTATATTTTGTGTAAGAGGCCTGAGTAAGGTAAAGACAGTGGCCTGTAGAAATATTTATATATGTCATAGAATCCATAGATTTGCACATGCTGTTGTAGTCAAAATACAATTACTTTAAAAAAATCACAAATAATTTACAATATTGAATAATAGCCTTCCCAGTCATCTTTCACCGTTGTGCTGTTAAACATTGGCAAGGCATTGTTAATCATGAATGGCTGAAATAAAATGGTTTACCACTATCATCCTTTCTGTTTCTCTCCCTGCCTAACTCCTAAATCCAGGCTGTCTTTCTCACTCTAGTTGAAAGTACACCCAAAAACCATACACTCAACATTAATTGCTTTACTTTAGTACTAATGTTTTCTCAAGGTTTATTCAAACATTGTTGCATTCCAGGGATCTGCCTCTTGGGTGTCCATGGGAATGCTGGGGGCATCAATCGAGAGGGTTGGTTGGTCGCCATAGTTGTTGCCTCCTCTGGGGTTTGAAAAGGACTGATTCACTGGGGTAGTGTCTGCAATTGTGTCAATGATGCTGTCACCAAGTTCAGACACATATTTGTCACTGAATGCTCCATCATCGGAGGCCTGTTGCTCGTCTACAGTGACACTGTAGCCAAGTTCCGCCCATTCAGCTGTACATACTTCACCATCCGAGGACACCATCTGCTCACCCTGCAGACTGTGGGTAGGGTCATTTAATGCATGTGTGGCTATAATCTTTTATGTTTAGTTATTAAGTTTTATAGTTCTTCCCTTTTATAGTTATAGTATAGTTTTATAGGTAATACAAAAGCTTGGCCAACATCATAGCAGCACTCAAAATAGCATGGCTGTTCATTTCACTCCATATAACAGATACTCAGTGTTGCGACTGGCCAAGCAGGGTTTTGGCCAGAGCTAAGATTGAACTGTTTAAATAGGAGCCAGGAGAGCGGAAATTGCTGTACAAGTAGTGTATAGGGCTGTCTTGAGCATTTTCGGGTCGTGTCACCGAGTTCTGACCTTTTTTTTTGCATTGTAAAACACTGAGAGAATAAACTGTCATAATGAAAACACGACAAAGCCATTTGACTATCTTGTTCATAAACGATGGTGTCAAGACTTCTCATTTTGGTGACACTGGCAGTTTCACTGACATGAATACTTGCTTTTGAGGAATGGACTATCCATTTTGGGCAAGTGACATGCTTTTGCAGGTTATCCACTTGTTTTGAGAAATGCACTAACTGCTGTGCAAATGTAATAGTGATGTGAGAAAAGCACCACAGTGACTGAGAAAAACTGTAATCTGCTATCCAGGCTACATGGGCCTAGGGTAATACACAACCTTCACTTCCCATGTTGTGGATAAATAGCTAGATTGGCACATGTGTACATAGATACAGTAGATGGATGGATAGATGGATAGATAGACAGATGGACGGACGGACAGACAGACAGACAGACAGACAGAGACAGACAGACAGATAGATAGACAGACAGACAGACAGACAGACAGACAGACAGACAGACAGACATAGATAGATAGATAGATAGATAGATAGATAGATAGATAGATAGATAGATAGATAGATAGATAGATAGATAGATAGATAGATAGATAGATAGATAGATAGATAGATAGATAGATAGATAGATAGATAGATGTGTACATACAGTATGTGAGTATGTGAGTGCTTCACATGAGATAACTGAAATGATAAATAATAACCATAAAGAGCTATCCACTCAGAGACCTTCAGAAGAAACAAGTGAAATATGCATATGTTTACAGAGACAACAAGGTTGATGAGAGGAGAGCTGTTTCATTGCTAACAAACATCTCTTGTCTTGTCCCTACCAAATTTAAGGTCAATTTAGGATTTCAAATTTGTCTATTTATAGTCTACTGTTTTCTCACTGTTGATTCTGCTCTTACCCGATCCCGCTATGAAGACTCTCGGGAGAGCTGCAGAGAGCTGCTTCTTTCGAGAAAAGATTTCCCTTTGGGTTTGCATAATTATTTATTGAGATGAGGCCAATAGGCAAAGGTTCTGTCATGTTCAGAGATTACACAGAATACACAGCCTATAAGCAAATAGGCTCAAGTCCAACGCAGCACAGAGGCCTTGTTTCAAAAGTTGTACAGCTGTTTAAGTAAAGTGCTATGGTGGATTAGAATGACTGAAGAGCATAGCGAGGCTGTATTTTTGTGCACAGTATGTAACTGTTACTTAAGCCACCAACAGGACTAGACCAGAATAGACTAGACTAGACATCTATCACTTACTCATACATAACAAAACCGCATAGCTTCACTTAAGTAGGTGGGTACCTTCACATCAAATATTAAAATTAGGCACATCCATGCACTGAAATAAATGTCAGAAAGAAAAGAAGATGCAGTGGAGGTTAGTGCACTCTGTGTGATTGCCTTTAGGGTCTATAGGTTATCTTTATTTTCAACATAGAACGTGCAGCTGTTTGCTGTTCTCATTTGTTCTTATTTGCTGTTCTCATGTGTCCTCATTTGAAATGGTTTAAACAGATGTGATAGGTAATACAAAAGCTTGGCCAACATCATAGCAGCACTCAAAATAGCATAGCTGTTCATTTCACTCCATATAACAGATACTCAGTGTTGCGACTGGCCAAGCAGGGGTTTGGCCAGAGCTAAGATTGAACTGTTTGAATAGGAGCCAGGAGAGCGTGTCAGGAGAAAAATGCACCCCAGGCCTTTTTTTTTAGATCTCGCTCCCAAATTAGTAAGTGACTGTAGTGTAATTTTCTATTGGGCAATGCTGTAGAATTGCAAGGAACACATACAGTAAAAAAGTGAAACATACCTATTCAGTGTCTGGTACTCACCTACTCCCCCAACTACAGCAACGAATAACTTTACTGTAGTTTTCAAATTGCTGTACAAGTAGTGTATAGTGCTGTCTTGAGCATTTTCGGGTTGTGTCACCGAGTTCTGACAAAGCCATTTGACTATCTTGTTCATAAACGATGGTGTCAAGACTTCTCATTTTGGTGACACTGGCAGTTTCACTGACATGAATACTTGCTTTTGAGGAATGGACTATCCATTTTAAGCAAGTGACATGCTTTTGCAGGTTATCCACTTGTTTTGAGAAATGCACTGACTGCTGTGCAAATGTAATAGTGGTGTGAGAAAAGCACCACAGTGACTGAGAAAAACTGTAATCTGCTATCCAGGCTACATGGGCCTAGGGTAATACACAACCTTCACTTCCCATGTTGTGGATAAATAGCTAGATTGGCACATGTGTACATAGATACAGTAGATGGATGGATAGATGGATAGATAGACAGATGGACGGACGTACAGACAGACAGACAGACAGACAGACAGATACAAGCTAATACAAGCTTTTGTATTACCTATCACATCTGTTTAAACCATTTCAAATGAGGACACATGAGAACAACAAATAAGAACAAATGAGAACAGCAAACAGCTGCACGTTCTATGTTGAAAATAAAGATAACCTATAGACCCTAAAGGCAATCACACAGAGTGCACTAACCTCCACTGCATCTTCTTTTCTTTCTGACATTTATTTCAGTGCATGGATGTGCCTAATTTTAATATTTGATGTGAAGGTACCCACCTACTTAAGTGAAGCTATGCGGTTTTGTTATGTATGAGTAAGTGATAGATGTCTAGTCTAGTCTATTCTGGTCTAGTCCTGTTGGTGGCTTAAGTAACAGTTACATACTGTGCACAAAAACACAGCCTCGCTATGCTCTTCAGTCATTCTAATCCACCATAGCACTTTACTTAAACAGCTGTACAGCTTTTGAAACAAGGCCTCTGTGCTGCGTTGGACTTGAGCCTATTTGCTTATATATGGCTGTTCATTTCACTCCATATAACAGATACTCAGTGTTGCGACTGGCCAAGCAGGTGTTTGGCCAGAGCTAAGATTGAACTGTTTGAATAGGAGCCAGGAGAGCGTGTCAGGAGAAAAATGCACCCCAGGCCTTTTTTTTTAGATCTCGCTCCCAAATTAGTAAGTGACTGTAGTGTAATTTTCTATTGGGCAATGCTGTAGAATTGCAAGGAACACATACAGTAAAAAAGTGAAACATACCTATTCAGTGTCTGGTACTCACCTACTCCCCCAACTACAGCAACGAATAACTTTACTGTAGTTTTCAAATTGCTGTACAAGTAGTGTATAGTGCTGTCTTAAGCATTTTCGGGTTGTGTCACCGAGTTCTGACAAAGCCATTTGACTATCTTGTTCATAAACGATGGTGTCAAGACTTCTCATTTTGGTGACACTGGCAGTTTCACTGACATGAATACTTGCTTTTGAGGAATGGACTATCCATTTTAAGCAAGTGACATGCTTTTGCAGGTTATCCACTTGTTTTGAGAAATGCACTGACTGCTGTGCAAATGTAATAGTGGTGTGAGAAAAGCACCACAGTGACTGAGAAAAACTGTAATCTCATATCCAGGCTACATGGGCCTAGGGTAATACACAACCTTCACTTCCCATGTTGTGGATAAATAGCTAGATTGGCACATGTGTACATAGATACAGTAGATGGATGGATAGATGGATAGATAGACAGATGGACGGACGGACAGACAGACAGACAGACAGACAGAGACAGACAGACAGATAGATAGACAGACAGACAGACAGACAGACAGACAGACAGACAGACAGACATAGATAGATAGATAGATAGATAGATAGATAGATAGATAGATAGATAGATAGATAGATAGATAGATAGATAGATAGATAGATAGATAGATAGATAGATAGATAGATAGATAGATAGATAGATAGATAGATAGATGTGTACATACAGTATGTGAGTATGTGAGTGCTTCACATGAGATAACTGAAATGATAAATAATAACCATAAAGAGCTATCCACTCAGAGACCTTCAGAAGAAACAAGTGAAATATCCATATGTTTACAGAGACAACAAGGTTGATGAGAGGAGAGCTGTTTCATTGCTAACAAACATCTCTTGTCTTGTCCCTACCAAATTTAAGGTCAATTTAGGATTTCAAATTTGTCTATTTATAGTCTACTGTTTTCTCACTGTTGATTCTGCTCTTACCCGATCCCGCTATGAAGACTCTCGGGAGAGCTGCAGAGAGCTGCTTCTTTCGAGAAAAGATTTCCCTTTGGGTTTGCATAATTATTTATTGAGATGAGGCCAATAGGCAAAGGTTCTGTCATGTTCAGAGATTACACAGAATACACAGCCTATAAGCAAATAGGCTCAAGTCCAACGCAGCACAGAGGCCTTGTTTCAAAAGTTGTACAGCTGTTTAAGTAAAGTGCTATGGTGGATTAGAATGACTGAAGAGCATAGCGAGGCTGTGTTTTTGTGCACAGTATGTAACTGTTACTTAAGCCACCAACAGGACTAGACCAGAATAGACTAGACTAGACATCTATCACTTACTCATACATAACAAAACCGCATAGCTTCACTTAAGTAGGTGGGTACCTTCACATCAAATATTAAAATTAGGCACATCCATGCACTGAAATAAATGTCAGAAAGAAAAGAAGATGCAGTGGAGGTTAGTGCACTCTGTGTGATTGCCTTTAGGGTCTAAAGAAATCTGACTTATTGGCCTAAAGTTCTGAAGAACTCTGATTTATTGACTTAAGATTCTGAACAACTCTGACTTATTAGTTTAAAAGTCTGAAGAACTCGGTGTTATTGGCCTATTTCTTCGGTAACATCCTGTACCCAACAAAGGAGAGAGAGAGAGAGATGGAGAGAGAGAGAGAGAATGCCCCCCCACAGTGTTGAAACCTGGACTCTGTCAGGATGATATGAAGGTGAAAGAGGAGATGCTCCTATTTTGACCAGAGCTAAACGCCCTTCTCCCTGACTAACGCCCTTCTCCCCCGATTGCTCAGTTTAGACGGCCGGCCAGCTGTAGGAAGAGTCCTGGTGGTACCAAACGTTTTCCATTTACGAATAATGGAGGCCATTGTGCTCATTGGGACCTTCAAAGCAGCATAATTTTTTCTGTATCCTTCCCTAGATTTGTGCCTCAAGACAATCTACAGACAATTCCTTTGACTTCATGCTTGGTAAATGGGCTCTGACATGCACGGTCAACAATTTTGAGCTTCATGGCAAAGGCTGTGAATACTTATGTAAATGTGATTCCTTGGTTTTCTATTTTTAATAAATTAAAAAAAAAAAAATCAAAAAACATTTTTCACATTGTCATAATGGGGTATTCTGTGCAAAATGTTGAGGTAAGAGATTAATTTAATACAATTTAGAATGACAAAATAACATGACAAAATTTGGAAAAAGTGAAGCGCTGTGAATACTTTCTGGATGCACAGTATATACCTCAGCAACAAGTCTTTATAATACAATGCAGCAAAAACACAGCACAGCACAATACTTGACACAACATGACTATATTTTTGTATTCTTTTTTATAAAGTACTTTTGTATTACTATTTTAAATGTCATCCTTTTATCTTATCTTTATATTATTCATGTTATGTTATCTGTAATAAACCTGCACAAGTGAAATTTCTTATCTGTTGTACAGACTTGGCAATAAACATGCTGTTTGACCCTCCAGTGAACTGTTTTGTTATTAACCATATAAAATGTTATCTAAACTTAAGTTGTTTCAAGTTTCTAATTATAAATAAACATTTAACAGTAATGAATTATATGAGAGTAAGCTCGACTTTAGCGGAATACATTTAACAGTAGTACTTAAGTAAGAATTATACCGTAAACAGTAGCCTAAATAAAAGTTCAAAGTGCAGTGAGTAAGCTAAGAAGTCAAGTGTAAACAAGAAGTAGAGTGTTGATCTCTAACGTATGGATCACACTGAGTGTGTTTGGTGTTAAGACAGTTTAGTATACAGTCAATAATGTATGACAGTCTAGCTTTCATTCAGGATATCTTTTGAAGTGGGGGAAATTGTATGAATGGGGAAGACACAGCTGTCAGTGCATCTTAGCCAAAAGGCAATCTTAGACTCTACACACACACACACACACATACACACACACACACACACACAAAACCAAAAGGCATTTTTAACTAACATCTATAAGCAGGACCTGCTTTTTGTTAGTCTTCTTTGTTTCCTGTGTTTCGAGACACTTTTATATTGTGTGAGCTGTGATGTGATGAGCTGGAATGGCAAATGGGACTGACTTTCACTTTCGCATGTGGGAACAGAAGTCCTTGTCTGTGTGTTTATATAGAGAAAGTACTTCTCAAGACCCAAGTGTTTATTTATTAACATACAGTACCACATCAGAAGTAATACAGTGTAATACAGTGTAAATGACCTTTCCTTTTTGCCTGACCTTGGTGCTCTAAAAACTGTAATATAAATGCACTACATTTTTATACACACTAGATACACTAACATTTGTGTATACACAAAACCTTATGTACACTACAATACACTGTCCAAGGGTACTGAGAGACCCAACAGTCCTTGACACATGGACAGAGTGGCTATGTGCAAAAGAGTGATATGTAAGGGGTAACATCCGACGAGGCGTGCATTATACAGTTTTAAGTCAACGAGGTGGAGCCTTAGAACTTCCCGACGCGAAGCGGAGGGAAGCTTGCTCCGCCAAGTTGACTTAAAACTGTTTATGACCCTCTGGAACGTGGTGCTGCTTTCTGATTGGTTGCTAGGCATGCAGTAAAATCGTATATCATGCACACCTTGAAAGTAGTTCTGGCAAAAAAGTTTAAAACTTCAGCACCGTTCCATATCAATACCCAATAGAATGTACGTACCTACTGTAACCGTCTCTATCAAACTTCACAATTTTGGCAATGTGGAGTACAATTTCCATGAACTTAGTAAACCGAAAATAACAAATAAATCAACGTTTTGGAATAAGTATTGCATGTGTCGCGTTGCTCAATCCAAGCTAGCTAACTCCTGATGAGCAGTAGCAATCACCTTACCAAATGAAAGGTAACCTTGACAACCAATTTGGCTAGTGACTGAAGGCTGCGTAGCGCTCTACTTAACGTTACAAATATTAGGCTACATTGTAGGCCACATTGTAGCGAAACTGAGTCTAAGTTAACCCTCTAAGTTAATTGAGAATTATTTTAAAAACATTCTACATAATTGAGTGGCATTAACCGGGTCATAAGCGGGGTAACATCCTCCGAGGCGTGCACTATACAGTTTTAAGTCAACTTGGCGGAGCAAACTTCCCTCTGCTTCGCGTCGGGAAGTTCTTAGGCTCCACCTCGTTGACTTAAAACTGTATAATGCACGCCTCGTCGGATGTTACCCCTTACATAATGCACGCCCATAGACTGTATGTGCACGCCTCGGAGGATGTTACCCCGGTTATGACCCGGTTAATGCCAGTCAATTATCTAGAATGTATTTAAAATAATTCTCAATTAACTTAGAGGGTTAACTTAGACTTAGTTTCGCTACAATGTGGCCTACAATGTAGCCTAATATTTGTAACGTTAAGTAGAGCGCTACGTAGCCCTCAGTCACTTGCCAAATTGGTTGTCAAGGTTACCTTTCATTTGGTAAGGTGATTGCTACTGCTCATCAGGTGTTAGCTAGCTTGGATTGAGCAACGCGACACATGCAATACTTATTCCAAAACGTTGATTTATTTGTTATTTTCGGTTTACTATTTTTTTAAGTTCATGGAAATTGAACTCGACATTGCCATTAATTGTGAAGTTTGATAGAGACGGTTACAGTAGGTACTTACATTCTGTTGGGTATTGATATGGAACGGTGCTGAAGTTTTAAACTTTTTTGCCAGAACTACTTTCAATGCGTGCATGATATACGATTTTACTGCATGCCTAGCAACCAATCAGAAAGTAGCACCACGTTCCAGAGGGTCATAAGACTAAGCTGCACAAGGGTGTGCCGTCTTACAGAATGAGATAGTGCAAAAGATATTTAATCCCTTAGGGTAAAGTAGCACAGCTTACACTCACCAAAGTACTGTACAGACAGTAGCTACAGGATGATACAGACGATTTTCTTTCTCCCTTTCTTCCCCAGTTCAGTGAATTCTGTATGAATGCAGATGTGTGCAATATGTTTGATCTGTTTTTGCAATGTGTATTATGTGTATGCTGCTGGACACCTTAATTTCCTTCGGGATCAATAAAGTAACTCTACTCTACTCTGAAAGAACAGAGATAATGAGCTTGCCATAAACATGTAGCAGTAATAAGAGTAGGCAGGACAAACACAGAGATTAACAATAGATAAAGACAGCATAAAGCTAGGCCCAGCCCTGTAGCACGCAGCTCTGGGCCCTAGACACAAGTAGTCTCTTTGGGCCCCCTTCCTTTCTATATTTCTCATCCATGTGCCTTGCTGGGGCCCGTAGTGTCGTTGGTCCCATTTTCCCCCCATGTTCGACACCCCTGGATAGGCCTACACAGAACAACAAATACACAACAACAGTGAAGGACAAACACATGGTAACAAAGACATAAGAAATGGACAGCTAAGAAGCAGTAAAAGGTTAAGGAGTAAAGGTGGGTTTTCAAGCGGTAGAGAGGGTGAATGTAATGTCTGGGGGCAGATCATTGCACAGACGTGGAGGCCATTGCACAGATGTGGAGGCCCTACGGCAAGTGCTCGGTCACCTTGTTTGTTTGAGGTGGGACTGGGCCACATGAAGAAGGCCTTTGTCAGCAGGTCCTAGGTACAGAATGGGGTTGTAGCAGATCTGAAATATAGGTAGGGGCCTGCCCATGTAATGACTTGTAGACTACCAGAAGGACTTTGAACTGGATCCTGAAGCTAATGGGAAGCCAGAAGGGCTGGCCGTAAGAAAATTTGATAAACACACACACACACACACACACACAGACAAACACACACACACACACACACAGGGTTTACACATGTGGGTGGGGTGCTCTCACTGACTCATTTATAAAATAAATATATAACCACAGAGTGCTGGGACCAGACCCTTCTTTTACCTCCTACAGTTTTCTACAGAATATGTTATCACTTAGTTCTAGCAGTAACCACAATATCCCTAGAAAAATGCTTGGAGTTTCAAATGTGACCACATGTGTGGGACACATGGTGCTCGTATGTATTGCAATTCAAACACACGCACACACACAAACACACACCAATGTTAAGAAAGCTTGTTTGTTATTTGAACATCACATGATAAATGTTGCCTCAGTTACAAATATTCACCGAAAACAAAGTACTGGTTGCAGCATTTTCAAAAAAACAAAGGGATGTTCAAGCTTATGCAACTTGTGATAAGCCAACCTCGATACCAGCAGTAATAATAATAATAATAATAATAATAAAAATAATAATAATAATAATAATAATAATAATAATAATAATAATAATAATAATTATTATTATTATAATAATAACAATAATAATAATAACATTGTAAGGTGTCTAAGGTTATAGCACAGATCATCTGTCTTACAAAGACACATTGCACAATGTCTGCCAAGACACCCACTTCCCCCAGCCTGCGAAGTCCCAAGCAAGTCATTGTGCACTCTTCTTTTTATTTAATCCTTATTTTTAATCCTGCATGTTTCACATAATGCTAATGCTACGAGATTTAAGTACAGTTTTAACTCTTTACACTTAAGTTCCATTGCACTTGGGCTGAGACAAAAGAGAGGACCACTCCTGAGCTGCAAAGTAGTCAAAGTTGAATTTTAAATAGTCAAAATACTCCCCTTTCCCTCTAAAAAATCTACCCTTATCTCATTTATTTCTCCTAAATAATCTAGTTTTGTCCAGTCTAGCTGCCTCTAGATTAATGGACTCTTAATTTGCTTTATTTCTCCTGACAGTCCCTAAGCAGAAACGCTCTAAGTCTTGTGAGTCAAGTGCAGATCTAGTATATATGATATAATTTAGCAACATACATCATACTAGCTAAAAGATACACAACATCCGCTTGTAAAACATTCTTGAGCATTAGAAATAATGGTAGCACTTTATAATACTGTAATTACTCCCTATGAAGCATTTATTCATGCATTTGTTAACCCTTAGTTAACACTTTGTTTATCATTTATTAGCTATTATTAGTTTACATCTGTTAGCTATTATGTCCTCCTTTTGTAAGTCGCTTTGGATGAAAGCGTCTGCTAAGTGTAATGTAATGTAATGTAATTTTCATTCTTACAGTATTTCTCAGCAGTAAATTATTTATAAACGTATCTGCTTCCATCTGTCTGTTTTTCCGCTGGCTGTCAGTTTGTATTTTCATCTGTTGGTCTTTATGCTATCTGCTATCTTTTTACATTACACTTGGCTGACGCTCTTATCCAGAGCAACTTACAGATATTTACAGGGTTTCAGTTACAGTCCCTGGAGCAGTGTGGGGTTAGATGCCTTGCTCAAGGGCATCTCAACTATGGGTAGGGCGGGATTCAAACCGGCAACCTTTCAAGCGCAAGACCAACTCCCTAACCACTAGGCCACAGCTGCTATCTAGCTTTTTGTCCGTACATGTATCATCCTTTGTATCTGCTTTAACATTTGTAGGTGTGTTTATAAATGTTTTACTGATGAGAAATACTGTAAGAATAGTAACTAGCAATATGATGTTATGAACAAAGTGTTAACTATAGGTTTACAACAGATACAGATATAGATTTATAGGGCGTAATTACAAAAAAATAAAAAATAAATAAAATAAAATAATAATAATAAAACATTTGAACATTGCATATTTTATCAAGGTTAGTTAGAATACACTACTATAGGTGTGGAAAGCAGCCATACTGATTAAATGGTTATTAAAGGAACACTGATTTTTTTGGTGTAAATGGGCTCATTTTCCAAGTCCCTCAGAATTGAACAGTTGAGGTTTACCGTTTTTGAATCCATTCAGCGGATCTCCAGATCTCGCAGGGGCACTTTAAAGCTTGTTCAACCAATCCACAAACTATTTATCCTAGTTTCTTAGGTAAAGTGCAACAGTAATACTGTGACATGACTAGTGAATGAAGTTAATAACATGCTGAATGGTTGAAGAGTCCTGTGTACTTGCTATGCCTGTATTGTCATGCTACAATGCCATTACTCTCTCACTGGCATCTGTCTGTCTGTCTATCTATCTCTCTATCTAAAATGAATCTAAAAGTGATTCTGTTGGTAAACGCTGAAAAACGACAAAAAATACATTTGGTGTGCTAGTAATCGAGCTGTCAGAAAAAGTAATCCTGCACCAGATCTGGTACTTGTCGGATATATTTTATGCTGAACATGATCTGTTGACTCATGGCCTCTGGCCGTGCATGACAAACAGATTTGCATTCCTTTATGGGTGTGGAAAGTGTAAGGAAAAGGACACGCCTATATCCAAAGGTGAACATCCCAGGTACTTGGTAAAGGTCCTTCCACATATTTGTTTCATTGTTCCTATCTTCAGCCAGGTAGATGAGCTAATTGTGACACAAGTGAAATCACCTGTGTTAGGAGCACAGGCAGAACGAATATAGGAGAGGACTTTTACTTTCTTAAGCCAATTTGTCCACCTTTGCCTAAAGGGAAAAGGACAGGTAAGAAGCATAGACTGCATTTAGAAGGACTGTACAAACGCTCTCTGGAATCACCACTAGACTTTCTCACTGACCTGATAAAGCCTAAACTGAAGGTTCCGGGCTGCGCCATCTTTGCTAATTGATTGTCAATGTAAATGTGAGATGTCAATGTAAATGATCTGGGGATTAAACTACTGGATTGTGAAGAAAACACCCCCCTCAGAGTTATCATGGACCTGAAAACCACCGAAACACACCAAAACCGTTGTTTGGACCCGGCTGTAAATACGTTTACTTTTGCTGTGAAAATTGACTTTTTAACATGGTAGTCTAAGGGAAGTCGCTCCCTTCTGCAGCCACCCCCCAATGGACATGTGTGGTATTGCAACTTTAGAACATTAGGTTTTTGGCTTCATTGTTTAGCCTTCAATGTTGCAGCTTGGTAAGAAGTGCCAGTGTTGGTAGTATTTGGTATGATTTTAAGTATATCAAAGGTCCTAGCCTTTAGACAATGCTCATTACATGGCTTGATCTGTATCTCCATGAACATCTTGGCCCATATCTATCTTTCAAGCTTATCAGAATTACCCTTAAGAACACTGCAAAGAATTGACTTCAGATCAAACAAAATGGCCCAAACGTTGCGAATAAAAGTTAGATATCAAGCATCTCAGTATCTTTTACGCAAAGAGTAGGAATACATCTCAAGTGTCAGTCTGTAGAGTTGACTCATGTCCCAATGCTATGCCACAAATGGGGTCTTGGATGACTTCAAAGAGAAGGATCGCTGATGTCCTAATTTACGAATACTCTTAGAGGAGTCTGCAATAAACATTAATTTATATAAAAAAATAAATAGTTTTCATGAAAGAATAAAATAAAATAAGATGAACTGGACACTCTACTGTACAAACTGTACAAACTCTACAAAACTATTCTAATATATCCACATTCCCACTGTGCTCTGCAAAGACCTTCTCTTCTGTGCCATTACCATGACTACAGAGGTCTTTTGCGTTGATAACATGGCAACACAGGTCTTTTTTGGATGACTCATGTCTTTCGGGTCTTTGGTGCATTGGTGGCCTGGCGGTTGAGGTGTCAGACTTGTGACCACAGTATCGTAGGTTCAAATCTCCCAGCTGCCAGTAAGTTTACTGAGGTACCCTGAGCATGGACTGCTCACGTGTGTGATGGGTTAAATGCAGTCAGTTTCGTTGTGTACACTGTGTAATCACAATGACGCTGCGTGCTGTTTGTGTCCTGTAAGCTTTAAGCAGTGCCACTGTTCGGCTGGGGTGTTGCCATGGGGACGCTCTCCTGCTCGTCCCTGGGACTACGTCGTCTCTGCCAGCTGAGAGGGGAGGGAATGGAACACAAGCACATTATTCAACTGTCAAAACGAGTCACACAATTTTTAAAAATAGTTTTTTTTAGGGTGTTTTTTTTCACTTTTCAAGCAACACTAACTAGTTTTCGTCTTCGGTCGCCCTACAGGTTGGAAGGGGAATTGTCTCTCATAGACAACTACAGAGAGATGGTCCGCTTCTCCAAAATTACTTAGTGCGGTTATAGCCCATGAAGAGCGGCAAAGCCAATTCAGAAGTTACCCTTACCCTGTTACAAGTTGATGAACCACTGAAACGATTTTGGAAACAGGGACATGGTCAAAAAGCCTTTGGTTTTGTTCAATCAAATAAAGCTGCAAAGCAAGAGAAGTTCCGATTGTGCAAAGCAGAGCAAGTTCTAAGGTTCATTTTGAACTGGGGCTTGATACTTACACACAGGGGCAAGGAAAACCCCCTCTCTTCTGTCTGTCTTTTTCTTCCATTATTTTTAAAATATATAACCAGAACCACAGAACGCATGAAAAAAAATGAGGAGGGTTGCTATCACGGTGGGCCAGGCTGGGTATTGTGATGTGTGTTGTTGAAACACACTGTAGAGTAGAGTAGAGTAGAGTAGAGTAGAGTAACTTTATTGATCCCAAAGGAAATTAAGGTGTCCAGTAGCATACACATAATACACATTGCAAAAAACAGATCAAGCCTATTGCACGCAGTAGCATACACATAATACACATTGCAAAAACCGGATCAAGCCTATTGCACACGTCTGCATAATACAACATTCACTGAACTGAGGGAAGAAAAAACATCGTAATGATAATAAGTAAGGTCATAAGAATTCCACGAGGTAAACAAGTGTCGTGATAAGGTGCTTTGTGGTAGATAGATTACAGTGTCCCAGTAAAATTGTCCAGTGATAAGAATTCCACGAGGTAAACAAGTGTCGTGATAAGGTGCTTTGTGGTAGATAGATTACAGTGTCCCAGTAAAATTGTCCAGTGTTATAGAAGGGTCCTTTAGTGCAGTAGTTATAGAAGGGTCCTTTAGTGCAGAAGTTATCAGGGTAGTGCAGTATATTGCTGTCCATAGTCGTATAGTAGTCACCACCAGGAACAGCATGTGCGTGTGTGTGTGTGTGTGTGTGTGTGTGTGTGTGTGTGTGTGTGTGTGCGTGTGTGTGTGTGCTCAAGCACTCCAGTCCATGATGCTCAGCTCCTTCTGTGTGCTGTTATACAGTTGTATGGCCCTGGGGACAAATGACCTCCTCAGCCTGTCTGTCCTGCAGGAGAGGGACCGGAGTCTGTTGCTGATCAAACTCCTCTGATTGATGATGGTGGTGTGTAGGGGGTGGCGGTCGTTGTCCAGTATGGAGTGCAGCCTGCTCAGGGTCCTCCTCTCAGCAATTGTAGTTAGAGACTCCAGCTCCATGCCCAACACAGACCCTGCTTTCCTCACCAGTCTGTCCAGACGCCCATTGTCTCTTTTCCTAGTGTTGCCACCCCAGCATACCACAGCATAGAACAGCACACTGGCCATGACAGACTGGTAGAACATCAGCAGGAGTCTGTTGCAGACATTGAAAGACCTCAGCCTCCTGAGGAAGTACAGCCTGCTCTGTCCTTTTCTGTAGAGTGCATCTGAATTAGAAGACCAGTCTAGTTTATTGTCGAGGTGTACCCCCAAGTACTTGTAAGTGCAGACTGTCTCGACATTCTCCCCATCAATCGTGACAGGCACCAGCGGCGGGGCGGTTCTCCTGAAGTCCACCACCATTTCTTTGTTTTTGGTGGTGTTCAGTTGCAGCTGATTAGTTCGGCACCACCCAACGAAGTCCTCCACAAAGCACCTGTACTCCCCCTCCTGTCCATCCCTGATACACCCCACGATTGCAGTGTTGTCAGAGAACTTCTGCATGTGACAAGTTTCTGAGTTGTAGCTGAAATCGGTGGTATACAGGGTGAACAGTACAGGGGAGAGCACAGTTCCATGCGGTGCACCTATGCTGCTGACCACAGTCTCTGATGTAAGTCTGACAAACTGGGGCGGTTCCGTGAGGTAGTCCGTGATCTAGGTCACCAGGCCAGGCTCCACTCCCATCTGCAGCAGTTTGTCTCTCAACAGGAGTGGTTGGATGGTATTAAAAGCACTGGAGAAATCAAAGAACATAATTCTCACAGCACTGCCTCCTTTGTCCAGGTGAGAGTGCATCCTGAAGATACAGGATAGCATCCTCTACCTCCACATTGTCTTGGTAGGCAAACTGCAGGGGGTCCAGTGCATGTCGAACCTGAGGTTTGAGAAGGTTGAGCAGCAGTACACGCTCGAGTGTCTTCATTAGGTGTGAGGTGAGGGCAACCGGTCTGTAGTCGTTGGGTTCTTTTGGGTGAGCCTTCTTGGCTACAGGTATCAGGCAGGAAGTTTTCCACAGTGTCGGGACCTTGCCTACCTGCAGACTCCTGTTGAAGAGGTGTTGGAGAGGTGCGGCTAATTCCACTGCACAGGTCTTCAGCAGTCTGGCAGAGACGCCGTCGGGTCCTGCCGCCTTGGATTTGAGCCTCTTAAGTGCTCCTCTCACCTGATCAATAGTGACTGTGGGTGGTGGATGTCCGGGGTCCATAGGCAGAGGTGAAGGGATGAGTGAGGGGGATGGTGGGTGTGGGGGGTCCATAGGCAGAGGTAAGGGAGTGGGGTGGGGGGTCCGTGGGCAGTGGTAGGGGTGTGTGGGGTGTGGGGTGTGTGGGGGGTCCGTAGTCAGAGGTGCCAGGGTGTATGTGGGGGGTGGTGTGTATGGGGGGTCCATCATAGACATACTATACATAGACGGAGCATTGGTTGCTGGGAAACGAGAAATACGGCCGCCATCTTGGAGCGGGGATCAGACTGTCTCCGCAATACAGCGAAGCCTATTTGTGATCATGCATAAGTCATTCAAGTAACAATATTCAAATATTAATGTTGTTGGGTAAGATAGAATTTGTTTTTACTCTCTATGCATTGAAAGAGATTGGTGGTTTCAGCTGATATAAAAGCGCTCAGGTGTTTATATATAGATATCTAATGTATTGTTATGCCCAATTGGCTCAGAGCGGCGATAACGTAAGGGAGACCACACCGAATATGTTAACAATGAACATTTATTAAAACAAGTTTCAAACAAGAACTAGGATGACATGCTACATACTGAACAACAGCACAATAGCAGTTTTGCTTGTTGTGCTAACTTCAACATGAAGCTATAATTATAGCAGGTGGATGGAATGCAGAAAGACAACACGAACGACGTCAAATGTTTGAACAAGGACTATTGCAACAATATCTACAAAACACTTCAGCCAGTGTTAGTTAGCAAACTAAAACGCAACGTAAAGTAGTTTAACAACTCAATTGTAACCTTATGGAAAAGCAACGTTAGTCAACCAATGCTGCCCTCAACCTGTCAGAGAAGTTATGCATCCTATATATACCCTGCACGTGTTTCCAAGCGCACAACTTCTTCCTTATTCTATCTGCCACTTTCTCGTTCCCTCTTGTCTTTTTTTAATACCACGAATGTGGCCCAGAACATTTTTTTCATGGTTTTTCTTCTCCATTGTGACTATGCGAGAGTGGAGAGCAGACTGTACATAAAACGAGTCGTGGCAGCCAGCGCGCCCAAGCCCACCGTCTCAACTTTTCGAAACAGAACGTTGAACCGCTAACCAAAACTGTAGCCTACAAGAAGCCGTGAATCGCTGTCTAAATTCATTTTAATACACACAGACTAATGACATAGCCATGCTTAACCAATAAACACAAAGGTAATATAAACAAACAGGCATTTATCTGTCATTTGTCAGTCTCTCTATGCGCCGTAAGTTGCCCTTCTTTAGCACCACGGCCCTCTCAATAAGCTGAACACTAACAGCGCCTATGAATACAAAAAAAAAAACAGATTCGAATTTTATTTTGTTCTTAGTTTCACCTGGCGAAATAACATGCTAAAATTAATTTGGCGACCAGAATCACTGATTCAGGCTACATTAAACAGGTGTATGTTGATTTTAGCAATAGGATGTGTTGTCGTTTAGGTGGGTCAGATGCAGTGACAGATTTATTTAATAAGCATGACGAAAAGTCTTGGGCTGAACTAGCGATATATATAAAAAAACAGCCTGTAGTTCAATGTCAGAAGGTAGAAACAGTTGCACCAAGCCTACACTCCCACTTGTAAAAGTTTGACGCTGTTGTGAGTCATGTCTTTAAATTAACCCACCAAGCTATACGGAGCAGAAAATGAAAAAAATTGAAGGGGCTGCAAATAAACTTGAGGCAACTGCTCAATTATTCACAGTTGTCACATGTCATATGTTTATTTTATCAATGTGTGTTGCTACTGAGGGGATTTGGAAGCAGCGACAGTTGCTCTTTAATTAATTAAGAATAATGAAAGCCTTCAAGAAGCCTTTGTTATAGCCTACTATAACCTACTAGCGATACAGCCAGTTTAGAATTAGTGGTGTTTAGCGAAGTACTGTTAATAAAATGCGCTAACAGTTCATTTGTCCTGTCAAACGGATTAAGCTGAATGGAGCGTATCCCCGCTCCAAGATGGCGGCTCTGCGTCTCGTCAGCGCCTGTTGGCAGTAACGCCCCATGCTCCGTTTATGTATAGTATGTCTATGGGGTCCATCAGCAGAGGTGAGGGGGTGGGGTGGGGGATGGTGGGAGTGGGGGTTGGTGGAAGTGAGGGGTTTGTAAGCAGAGGTAGGGGGTGGGGAGGTGTGCTGACACCAGTTGTGTAGTCAATGTCAGGGTCGTTGTCAGAGGCAGGTGGGGGGGGGGGGGGGGGGGGGGTGCTCTGGAGGTGACAATGGGGGTGTCGATGGCTGGCCCATTACCAGAGTTGCTGAACCAGTTGTAGAAGTGATTCAGCTCATTGGCCCTGGAAATGTCGCCATCAGCCTTGCCGCCTTTTCCTCCAAGCCCAGTGATGGTCCTTACTCCCCGCCATACCTCTTTCATGTCGTTGTCCTGCATTTTCTTCTCAACTTTCCTCCCATATGCCTCCTTGGCCTCCCTCAACCTACTTTTCAGTTCTAGTTGCACACTCCTCAGCTCTGTCTGATTGCCCTCCTTAAAAGCTTTCTTCTTCTTGTTAAGGAGGCCTTTGACATCACTGGTCCCCCAAGGCTTGTTATTCGGGTAGCAGCGCACAGTCTTAGTGGGTACAACAATGTCCATGCAGAAATTGAGGTAGTCAGTTGTGCATGCTGTGACTTTGTGGACTCAAAGCAATCCTTAAGCACCTCCTCTGCATCTGGTGTCCATTCCCTGACGGTGCGTGTGATGACTGGAAGTTTTTGTACTTTTGGCTTGTATAATGGCTGAAGGTGAATGAGGTTGTGGTCGGAGTTACCCAGTGGAGGAAGCGGGTTAGCGCTGTATGCATCCCTCACATTAGCATACAGGAGATCAATTGTCCTATTTTTCCTTGTTGCGCTGTTCACAAATTGGTGAAAATTTGTGAGGGTGGAATCCAGTGTAACATGATTGAAATCACCTGTTCTAACAAAAAAAGGCATCCATGTGTTGTGTTTGGAGCCTTGCCACAGTTGTGTGGATGACGTCACAGGCAATGTCCGGAAGGGCTCGTGGCGGAATGTAAACACAGAGAACAATGTTCGTGAGTCGCAGACTCACCGCAAGTAACTCCACGTCTTTACTGCAGATGGTCTCCTTCACCGTTACATGTCCAGGGTGGCACCACCTGTTGTTACTGTAGATCACCAGTCCTCCTCCCTTCTTTTTCCCAGAGAGTTTGTTGTCTCTGTCAAGTCTGACTGTACTGAAGCCCGGTAGGTCAACATTAGCAGTGGGGATGTTGCTAGTTAGCCACGTCTCCGTCAGACAAATCAGGCTAGATTCCCTGTACAGCTTTTGATTCCTTACCAGGGCAGTCAGTTCATCTGTCTTGTTCACCAGCGAATTCACGTTTCCTGTGATAGAGTTACATCACTATATTTGAGGAGGTGCTCTGACTGCCGTTGGCCGGGTTTCCCAGTTAAGAACCTTCTTAGCGAGTTAAAAAGGCTCTTAAGAAGAGGTCGGCTAAGAGGAAGAGTTAAGATAAGAGTGTTTCCCAGATGCTTTCTTAACACCCTTCTTGCCAACGTCTTAAGAACCTTCTTATCTGCCGTCTTAACTGGAGTGCAATGAGCAATCGATCCCAGAATGGCCGATTGGAGCGCATAGTTACCATAATAAAATCAAATCTTTGAGATTTGAATCTTTGATAAAATTCTCCCAACTGAAGTTGTGGTATAACATGTGGCGTCCGACTGAACTCATCAAAAACATAATGGCTAAGTAAGACATTTGTCATCAAGCGTGCACAAAAACAAATTGACACAAATAATAATTACCGACACACACAAAAACCAATATGTGGAAAAACAGAGAAATTGGTGTCCCCTTGTCATTAATGACAGGGAAAAGGGGGAAAACATGATCAAGAGAAATGGACATAGGCTACTGCATTAGTATCTCCTTGCTTAGTGTCGCTTTGCTTTTCCTGCCTGATGGAGTGATGTTTTCACTGTTTTGTCGCTAAGAAGGGTGTTAAGAACGCTTCAGACCCTTAGAGATCCTTCTTAACGGCAGGTCTTCTTAGGCTAAGATGCATTTCAATGTTAAGAACTTCTTAACTGCATCTGGGATACCCGGCCATTGTCTTTGGTGTTGTGTTCCGGAAAACTGAGTTCCCTGGCTGGGTGGGGTGACTGGTTTCACCCTTCTACACACACACACTACGATAAGTAGTACGACATTCATCAGTGGACACTTTGAACACTCTCACAGTGTGACATTGAATAAACCAACCAAAGTTTCAACAGCAGGGGGGAAGTCCCCCTTTATGAAAACCAGAGTCGAGCCTTTTTTGATTGAAATGAATAGGATGTGTGGAATTTAACCAATAAATTGGTCATTACATGTTTCTGTAGTTTTTGGGGGTTTTATGGAATCCATGTCACAATCCGCAACTATTTGTGATCATTACATGTCTGCCTGACCTCGATAGCTCTGCGTCTGTGTCTTTTTAAGTCTGTCTGTCTCACCTCGATGGTTTCATTCCCCTTGCATCCTTTATGTTTGCGCCACATTTCATTTTTAGAGGAAAAGACTAGAATGTGACCAAAAAGAAGGGATGGAGGCAAAGTAGGAAGGAGAGATTGCACTTATTTCTTCCCCAAACTTCATCAGTAGCAGGAGTGTAGCCAAAAATCATAAAATAAGTGGGACCAGAAAAAATCAGGGGGGCCTAGCCCTGATAACATAGGTTACAATTATGACTTAAACAATCAAACAATGGTAGCCTTCTGATTGGGTGGGCCTGATTGACAAGCGACCCGTGGCTGCACCTACGCTGGCTTACCATGGCAGCATTTCCTTTGTGTACAGGAAAAAGAGGACGCCAAGCATCAAGGCACACAGGGCCACCCCCACTACACTTCCAGACACTAATAATCAAAAACAGAGAATTGAAGATGCACAAGTTATGTGAAGACACACATACACACACACACACACAGAATCAGAATGTGAAATAAAGGCACAGTTTGAACTTGTCTTCCCACACACACACACACACAGCCCTATAACATTAGACGCCTGCTGTGGTGCTAATATGAAAATGGGTTTAACATTTTGCTGAAGTTCATCATGTTCAAGCTACTAAATTAGCCATGCATGAGCAATGCACACACACACACACACAGACACACACATACACAAACACAGCCCTATAACATTAGACATCTGTTGTGGTGCTAATATGAAAATGGGTTTAACATTTGCTCAAGTTCGTCACGCTCAAGGTACTAAATTGGCCATGCATGAGCAACACACACACACCCATACACACACACACTCGTAAATGTACTTCATTTTACTTACCTACTGCTTGTTCGCTGTTGAATTGCTGAGGTTTGGGAGTAGCTGACAGGGAAAAAAACAAAGAAATATAAATGATCTGTCAGTTAATACGCAAAGTCAAAGGGCCTATATAAACATATATGAAGTAAAGTATGAACACATTGGTAAGTAAGTGTGACTGTGTATGAGTTATGATAGTAAAAGAGATTTTATCTGCAATTAGCTGGGTGACTAGTTAACAGCAGACAACACTGATTGCAAATGTAAGGCTAGACACAAGGGTAGAAACGCCAGGCTTCAGAAAGTAAAGTCTTATCATGCATTGCTTCCACCTTTGCTTTAAAAGGGTAACTCCAGCATAAATGCAAGGACACCCTAGATTGCATCTAACCAATCTAGGGTGTCCTTGCATGGGAATAATTCAATATTATTTAGTTAATATTGAATTAACTAAATTTTAAACACATTAGTTTATCCTTTTAGCTAGTTAGCTTAGCTGATTTTCAGCAGTGTCTTTATCATTATTTATGATGAGACGTTGTTGATGCTTGAACTGGACAGCCAATCAGATTACAACCCTTTTTTTAAAGCGATGTTTTGGTTGGCTGGAATCGTGTTTCGCTCTGTTTCACACCCCCCTTCCAGACCCATTTTGACACTCATTTGAGTTTAAAAAGCACTCATTTTGACTCTAGTCATGCTTTTTCACCTTTTTGAGTTACTGTGTGTGTGTGTGTGTGTGTGTGTGTGTGTGGGTGTGTGTGCGAGTCTGACGCCTTATAACAGCAGTTTTTTAATAAGCAAATTATACTCTATTCTATAAGCAAGTTCTGACAGAGAGTTCTAGAAACAAGTTCAATGTTCAAGTTTTCAAATTCCACTACAAAAATAGACTGAGGGTAAAATCACAGTGTTTTATATTACATCGACATATAGACATGGGCTAGGACTTTTCCACAGCTTAAAGACCTATTAAAGTAAACATAAATGTTTTAGGTTCCTTATATCAAAGAAAAAGTTGTTCTACTTTATCACCTTGACGCTGTATCGTGTTTAAGGTGTGATTGGTGTTAGCCACACAAGAAACCAACAGCTTATTAAAATGGTATGAAGACAGATGGATGACAATGCAAAGCGTTATGCATATTAGTCAATTAGGTTTGAAATCAATGTCTCGATATGTGATTTTAATAGCCTACTGTAAAGTTCTCGCCAATGACTGTCAATGAAAACAAAAACGGTCATGGCATTAGGCCTTATGACAGAGAGACAGAGAGAACGAAAGACTGGTATAAAGACTGGGAGATACAGAAGGAGGGCGATAGAGAAAAAGTCCTGTGCTGACTAACCTGGTGGCTACACCAGGCACGGAACTGTAGTGGAAGTGGTTGCAGTGTGAAATTTCTTTTCAGAAAACGGCTCAATTTGCAAGCGGGCGAAGCGGAACGTTCCATTCTTGGTGGCAGGTGATGACGTAGATTAGCGAGGCGGGCGAGGCGGGCGAAAAAGTTGAGCTCTGCTGAACTTTATGCAAATGAGGAGCGGCGTTTGCCAAGCGGTAACCAATGCCATCGTTTCAAATGACTTTTCAGTTGAAAGGCGGCAAGTGGAGAGATTACCAGTCAGAATTCTTTAGCCTTTTAAACTTCATATCTCTTCAACTGATGCTCGGTACACGCCCACTCAAAGCGGAGCAAGCGGAGAGAAAGCGGTACATTTCGCTTGCATGTATTTTGGGCATTACCCTGCGTGCAGCCACCGGGTCATATGCCAGCTGTCTCCTAATTCTTTTGAGGCAGGACAACACCACTCTTGATGAGTGGTTTGCATTCCTTAAACGTTAGCGTAGTGACTCTCGTCTCCACACAGTTTAGACACCTTTTTTTTTCATCTTTTATTTTTCATCCTTTGGTCTTTAAACTTACATAACCAATTATATCAAAGCTGTTTATTTTCAACACAGTCCACCCACACTCACAATGCCTTTAGTGCCCTTCTTGTAGCACTTGAAAAATAGATGTCAAATGATGCAAGCCCTGACAGGCACATGCATTTTAACACACACACACACACACACACACACACACACACACACACACACACACACTCACACACACACACACACACACACACACAGATAAATCCACAAACCTATATACACATATGTATCAATACACACCAACACAAAGACACAAGCACAGATTAATATATGTACAGACATTTGTGCTGACACACACACAAGCATGAACACACACACCCACATACACGCACACACACACACGCACACACACACACGCACACACACACAATCATACGCTCAGGGAGGGCATGTGATCACCATCGTTATTATTGTTTCCATTACAACATGCATTAGCATGTGACTTTACCTAGCTGGGAGCTTGGGGAGGGACTAGGGGACAGCTGTACATAGCTGACTGTACTGGACAGCTTTACACTGACACCTGTGGCCTCCTCTTCCTTTGTTGTTGTTGCTTTTGTTGTTGTTGTTGTTGTTGTTGTTGTGGTGGTGGTGGTGGTTGATGTTGTTGTGGTTGCTGATAATGTAATAGATGTGCTGATGGCACTGACGGTTGCTATAGGAACTGCTTCTGACGCTAAGCTGGTGTGTGTGGTGTGCTGCTTCTCTGATGTTGCCACTGTACCATAAAACATACATAATTCATACACAGTGAGCAAGCCTGAACACACAAACACACACGTACACACAGAGTACTGCAATGCATTATGTGCCATGAAATCAAATAGCAGGCTGAACACATGTATAGCCACATACTCATACATAGCGGCATGTCTGCGCTAGCTGCTAGCAAAGAGCCACCATCTAACTGGCCAGATGGATACAAATATTGACAAAACATACACACAGGCAAGACCACACACACACACACACACACAGCCGAGTGTATTATAAGATGGAGGGGGATTTACAGACCAGAGGAGTGGACTGTAGCGGTGGTTGTGGTGGTTGTGTTCTCTATGATAGCAAGAGGGCTCTTGGTGGAAGCCTTGATGGGGTTAGGCGTTCGCTCCTGCCTTTTTGACACTTTGTGAACAACGTAGGAGAACATATCAGTTTCAGAAAGACACTAAGACACACTGACAGACACAGACACACACACACACACACACACACACACACACACACAGTCACACACACAAGCCTATAAATGTACAAAATAGAGATATTGGTCCATGACATCTACACATACACACACAAACACACAGACCACACACATACAAACAGACCACACACACAACTACCAACACCCAGTCACACGCACACACACACACACACACACACACACACACACACAGCTCTTACCAGCTCGCAGTCTTGGATCAGCTAGAAAATAAGAGAGACAGAGTTTATGATATCCCTAGACTTCCCAAGGCTGCTTCTCTTCATTTCATTTCGTACAGAGGGTCTGGCAGTGCTGTATTGAGAAACATTTTCTTCAAAAACAAGTTCAAAACAAGTGACTCTCCCTTTACTTAATCACTAACATCTGGTGGTGACATATGCAATTAGCCTGCATATGCACTGGCCAGCCCAATTCAAATACAATTCAAATGCAGCGCACAAAGTCGACGTCATTGCTGATTGGCTCAGCAAAATTCTGCTTAAGACAGCAATATCAATGGAAGCACTGCCAGACCCTTTGTAAAAAATGAAATGAAGTACGAGGGGCTGGTTTACAAGGCCAATTTTAAGTAGCTTGTAAACAAATGTAATTTAAAGGTGCTATAGATTTGGGGTTGAAGTGGTACTGCAATCAAATGTAAAACACTATTGACCTTACTCTGCACGTAAACAAGGGTGACGCCATGTTTGTTTGTTTTGTCCTAGAGCTTCCAGTTGAACAACTACATCCATTGCAGTACATTGGCAATATAGTTATACGTCAAGATGTTGAGCATGATTTGTTTGGTGAGGGGCTGCCATAACAACTGAAAAAAAAAAGACGGCTGTTCTTGAAAGAACCTTGTGTTGTCCATGGGAAAACCAGAACAGAATGTTGTTGGGCTACCTTATAATCTATCCTCCACCATCCAGCATGAGGAAATTATTATTATTAAATAAATTGAAAAAATATTTTATAATAAATTATTATTTTATGCTGCTTTTTGTCTCTTCCCACGTTAGCCGAGATCCACCTGAATTCGCTGCGTTTTCCAATGTAGCTGACAGGCCGTAGCAAGCCGACCAGAGGTTTGATAACAAATGCGGAAGACAAGCAATTTTGAAAATGGACGAGTCAGAATAAGGTCAATAAAGCGTTGTTCCCCCTCCAGAGACAATCAAAACATAAACACACTTTGCTGTACATTAAGTCTTAAAATGCAGAATACTCTGGCTGTACTGCTGTCAGTTAAAATCAGTTTTTCAATGTAGCATGTTTTTGTAATCTCTGGCGCTATATCTGGACCATTTAATGATTACTTGCCATAAATCTCTTACACATAGCACCTTTAATATAGATCAATAAATATGACAACATGTACAATGTTAAAGTGGACATTAGACACTTACTTTCAATATTCAGAATACATTCATTTTTAGAGTGTGCTAAAACAGATACATTTTTGGGGGTTACTAAATGAGATGAACACTGATGATTCAAAAGATGCAGGCCACAAGATTGGTTGGTTGGTTATTAAACATCTTGTCAAAGGACTACAATTGAAAATTATCCTGCTGGCTTATACTTACATTTACGTTTATTAATGTGTGCTTTCCTTATAAATAGAATAAATTAAAGGGGGGTGCATGCATTGTCTTGACCTGGCGATTTATGTATGTAGTGGAAGGATAACAGCTAAAACCAGGGGAGGGACTGGTAGCAGTCTAATTCTACTAATATCACGTTAAAAATACTTGAAGCATTGTAAGAGCATCATTTTGCCTTGACCACAGTACACAAAAACAGAAAGCACAAAGAAATTAATTCTTAACTCACCATGAATGTGAGGCTCGAGTCTGTTATCCGCAAACTAGATGGTTGTAGCTTGGTGTGTGTTAGCTATCCAGAGACTATGTGTTACACTGTGCTGTGTGTTTGTGTGACAGAAGACTAGCTGGTTATAGTGCGGTGTGCTTGTGCTATCTAGAGACTAGGTTGTTGTAACATGGTGTGTGATTGTCATCCAGAGAACTGTAGTGTGGAGTGTGTAACAGCAGCAGAGTGTTTTGAACATCCCGCGCCAAATTGCTCATGCAGTTTTCTGCTCAACAGTGTTTTGTAACAATGTCAGTGGTGAACTTGAGCGCAGCCATACTAAAAATATTATTTTCCACCTCTTTAATTAAAAGAAACAGGACTTAATTGGCTTTTTTGAATGCTAATGTTAAGTAATGCTAAGATATACAGAGTTCACCCATTTTTGTTCACATTGTGCGGATCGTTTACCTATCTATCTTTTACCCACTGCCCCACTGAATGGTATATATTCTATACAGATTATTATCTCCCTGATAAAATCACATTACGGAAACAGAATTGACATCTGCTGAGTGATATATACGTTTTCTTTGTCATACACCTGTCAATTTGGTAAATACTTCATGATATCTCTGGTTTATTCGCTATAGGTTGTATTGATGGAATGTCTTCCACCTAACATCTTCCAATCTTCCAGATAAAGCAACATTCCTGCCATGCTTCTCTGGAATTCGCCCCTATTCCTACCCGAGTTATTGCCAGCTCAAGACAGCACATGTTACAGTTATCACTTCACTGCTAAACTTGGGCTGCATGTGTTTTCTCCATATACACTCAATGACTTTTCTTAAAGTCTCAAGCTGTCAATCTATTAACTGTGAAGTTGCCAGAACATACCATGTATGAGGTTATAGTTTTCTTGTACACTTTATTTGGAAGGTCCTAAAGATAGTGTTATAATTGTTGACTTGCTATTACTATTATATATATATATATATATATATATATATATATATATATATATATATATATATATATTTATATATATATTACTATTATACTATTATACTTAGAGTATAAACCAGCAGCTGTGTCTGACCTTGACCTTTTACCCTTAACATTGTATCAGTTGATCTCTCAGTGCTGTATCAGTTCATTTTGTGTGTCCATCTGAACATTCATACAAAATTTGAAGATGTCTTGAGATATCATGTTCGATAGTTCGAGTTCAGGACGGACAGACCTACAGACAAACGGACAACCCAGAAGCATACAGTAACACTTCCAACTGTGGCTATCAATGTGTTTTGTAGCTGAATGTGTTTTGTTTGTGTTTTGTGCTGAATGTGTTTTGTTTTCTAATTTATCATGTTTATTGGTTTACCCGGAAGATTTCACTGAGATTCAATGTCGATTCTTCCCGGAAAGATGAGAGCAAATTACACAAAACGTGTCTGTGTTGTAGCTGTGTGTGTGTCTGTGTGTGTGTGTCTGAGAGTTCCTACACTATTTTGTGTTTTTTTGTGTGTGTGTGTGTGTGTGTGTGTGTGTGTATGTGTGTGAGACCTAAAGCTTCTGGTATATTCGCCTTGCCACGCCGTGTGCGAGAAAGTGCTGTCACCGATACGCCCAACCCTTCATATTTCATTCGACACACACGGCAATGTTCTCCTCATCAGACGTGTCGAATGTTTAGTAGTTAAACAGTTCGGAAAACCTTGCGTGTCAGCAGAGTGAAACATGACTGAATTGCAGGTTTACATCTTGATTTGGGAATTAAACTGGATAAATCCGAAAAAGTTTGGGTCAGTGTGTATATTTACTGTGTTTTCAGCTGTATAAGATGTTATGAGTGATGATAGGACGATAGGATAAGGCAAAATAAGTTAACTTATTAAACGAACTGCAGGCTTCCACCTATGTTAGTTTGTGGATAAACCTGAACAAAATCCTAAATGTCTTTGGTCAGTGGTTGTATTTCTTGTGAGTTTCCAGCAACATTACCCTATGTGTACCAATGGAAATGACAGTTTTAGGCTGGTACTAGGCTAAAGTTACTAGGCTAAAGTTAGCTGAAACCGGACTCAAAATTGCCTATTGTTTTGAATTTAGCTTGATGTGATGAACCTGAATTTTTTTTGTCAAATTTAGAAAATTCCATGTCATGAGCAGTGGCACTGTGTTCATGGAGCAGTGACAAACCTGGGGGATATACTACAAAAGTGGTTAATTCATTAATCAGAGGGGTATTTCAGAAAGCAGGTTTAGTCACTTACCTGGGTAGGCTTACTCCCAGCAAGTGGTAAACCTAGTAATAGAGGAGCCCTGTGGCTTTGTTTTGACAGAAGGAGGAACCTCTAAGACTCCTCTATTAGGCAGTTTACGACTCACTCTGAGTTAAGTTAGCTCGGTTGGTCACTAAATCGTGTTTTTTGAATACCCCCTGGTTTAGGTAACCCAGAGGTAGTCTGGGTCATTCTCTTAACTAAACAAATGGCTCTTCATCTATCAGGTCTATGAGTACCTCTTGGCATAATAAACCAGTTCATCACCTTTGCTGGGCATGTCTGAGTGAAACCAACAGTACGGGAAAGTAAGGATATAATGTGATTGGCTGTTGAGCTCAAACATCAACAACATTTTTGTCAGAGCTGCGCCTTAAAAGTATTTTTATATTTTGGGCAAAGATTCACTATCCCCACTACCAAGTCTCTATGATGAACATGAACAAATATAAAACTATACTGCATTTGTTACTACGGCTGGGGGTTGGAATGCAGATTAAAAAAAACAAAAAAAAAACACATAAATCTCTTACGAATGCATATTAGCTGCAGAGGGATGTGCCATATGTATTGCTCGCCAGCCTTTATGCATCTGATCAGGCTGGACGTCCCTGCTTTCCTAAGGAAGCCTGGTTCACAGCTGTACCGCAGCGATTTCTTCTCTGGAAATGACTGGCCCTCTATTGGTACAGTGTGATTCACCAGAGGAGGAGGGCCGCAACCTGCAAACACAAACAGTCAACAACAGACATTAACAATCAGTCAGATTTTCCTGTTGAATGAACCTGAGTAATGATAATCACCTTGTACATAACATTTTTAATGTTAACGCATTCTGTATTATTATTTTGTATTGCTAAATTATTTTGGGTTCTTATGACTCTTTCTATTAAAATCAGAGCTTTGTAAGAGATTTCCTGAGTACTCTGCCAATACACGTGCCTGTGCTTTAAGAGACGAGGTGTGAAGAGCTGTTATATGGATCAATGTGTATTGATTTCCCCCATTCATTTGGTGTGTCTGATGGAACTCTCTTAGTTTTTTTAATTAACATATAGACATTGACTGACAACCTCCCACCTTATTAGGAAGAGGCTTCCACTGTAACCAAACTGTAACAAGCCCCCTTTCTCATACGACTGCCTACTGCATATTCATTTAGGGCTGGTACCACTGGATACACCCACTTTCTGTATAGGGCATTTGAAATGACCACCACTGTAGAGGTGGGACAAGACTTCAATTCAGCAATGTATACTTTTGCCAAATAACTCGTAATATGGCTGTTATCAATATCACTATTGCCAGTTGCAAAAAATAATGATTTAATCAAAGCATGCAGGCAATGGAAGCAGAGATGCCCACAAATTGTGGATGATGGGGGGCACTTTGAATGTGTTTTTCACTTTAATGGCTTCAATCAAATATACTGACTTAACACAGCTTGCACTGTTACAATTACATTTTCATGCTACCTCTCATTTCTAAATGTCCCTCAGATCAATTTGGTGTCTCATTTGAGCTTCGTTTGTGGTTACTGATTTGAGAATGGGTTCTTTTGCGTACCTTGATTGTTTATGTTGATAGTTTCTAGATTTATCCATCTCTGTTTCTTGTGCTTCATGAGTTTTCTCTGAGCCTTCAGTTTTAGTGAGGTCATTTTCCACCAAGTGAAACTGAGTCACATTTTAACAAAAAATGTTTCCATTAAAGTACTGCCATCTGCCACTGCCACTTTCCAGAACAGTACGGCCATCACTGGCTAGACAGAAGTGGCCCCTGCTACTCCAGAAACTTATGACAGCAGTTTTTTTTTTTTTTTTGCACTCTCGTTTGCCTTTTATAAAGGGTTTATTAAAGTGTCCTTGCAGTAGCAAAAAGATGTTATAGGTGGGTCTTTTTATCCATTGGTGGTGCCCATAAAATGGTTGACCAATCAAAACAGTGTGTTTCTGTTGGATAGTAATAACAGACCAATCAAAACGACCCAACAACAGGAGGAGGATTTTATTTTCTCCCAATGTCTTCATTATCGGACAACTTTGAGATATGTCTCTGTCGACCATGTGAAGTGCTTTGCAATGACAGACTGTGTGTCTTGTGAGTGTATGTTTGTTTTTATTTTTTACAAATTACCACCTTATCACACAAAACAAACATCGTCAGTGTTTGCAATGTCCACGTGTTGTACAGCAAGCAAACTGAGTGTGCTGACACACCCGTGCACACATGTCCATTGGTAGGTCGTTACGATAAGCCACAGGTTCACCATGACTACCCTCACTGTAGCTGCCCTCACTTACCAGCTGCATTCAGCTAAATGGCCTACAAGTCAATTCCAGAGCAATTACATACAGGGTGCATTGCTTTGTTTATGTATTTTAGTTTATTTTATTCACATGCAACACACTTAATGTATGGCTATAAGTTTTGCCATCTCTGTTATCTCTGCATAGTACAAACCAAAAGATCTGTATGTATACATTTTGCAGTCTATTGTTCTAATTTTGCAGTCTGTTGTTTTAATTATGTTTTATTTATATGGTACATGGCAGCAGATTTGTATAGATCCCATTACAAGTGTACCGATATATTTTTTTCCTTGGACGATGCGATAATGATAATAATGAGTCGTGGTCACCCAAGTAAGGGAAAGCTGTCACATCTTTACCGTTTATTTACAGTTCACGACAAACTTGGTGTATTGATACATAAGCTTGATACGGCTAAAAAAGCAGGGAATACTTCACAGGTGTGCGTATATACAAAATTAATCACCATTTTAAAGAACGCATCACAATGTGAAATTGAACGAAGCCGTGGTATAATGGCCAATATGAGCTGCCTATGTATTGGGGCCCAATATTAGCTGGGGATTTTTCTAGACCAGGAAGAACTGAGAATAGGCAGGTTGGCCAGACTGGCTTGAACGTGAAATTAAGTGTAGCGTCACAGGCATTATGGGTGGACCCAGGCTAATCTTTGGTACAGGATTAACAAAATAACTTGTAGACCTGAAGTTGTCCTTGCCTGTTTAAGAAAAAACGGCCATTGCCACATTAAGAAAACATTTCTGCTTTGCTTTCTGCTAAAAGCTAACTGCAGTGTATATAATGCATAAAACTATGCATTGCATATATACAAATCTGTAGGCACGTATTGCCTACTTGAGTGCTAAACAAATGTTTTGAGTGCTACGCAGACATAACAGATGCAGAGCACTCATGCGTAAGTGTTGCATGTAAAAAAGATAAAATAAAATATATGGTTAGACTTTATTTTACTGTCGCTGTTACATCAATTAGGTACAGTGTAAGAATGTGTGTAACAATATGTAACATTTGTGATGGTCTGCTGCCCTGGTCTACTTTTGTCTTGTGTGTTTTCTGTCTTGTAGGCCTGGCTGCAGTCCATCAACAGTATTGGTAACACCTGTTACAGTTTTTCTCAGTCGCTTTGGTGCTTTTCTCAGATCAGAATGAAAATTCTCATAACTATTAGTTCAACCTCCACAACATTTAGTCATTTGTGCACATCATAGTAGCAATTTCTCCTTCCTCTGAACAAATTGTAAATGCTTTTGGACATGTATCAGTTGCTTCCATACAATATAATGTTGTTTCATAATATTATCATTGGTTATGTCATGTCAGTTAAAATTAACTATACTTATGGATGTTGAATAGTCATTCCCATTGAAACTAATAGTCTTCATTTCATTGCAGTCATTACATACAAAATTGTTGAACTAGTTATCTGTCAACCAAATGTTATACCTTTCTTTATCATTGTTTGCTGAAAATGTCTTCTACATTGAACAATTGCTCTCAGGTGAACTTCAGCTGTCTTGGTCCATATAATACACAACATCTGCTGACTTTTCTAGACACTCTTTACAGGGACATAGTCCCTGAGAATGAAAGGAGTGGGGGCTAACTCAACAAGTATGTTGTTGTGTGGGATAATGTCTGTTTTCACCACTCACATCTGGTCAGACAGTGGTTTGCAGCACATGACAGGATGCTGGTTGAATATCTACCTACTCCCCATTCCTTAATCCGATAGAGGAGATTTTCTCTGCCTGGAGGAGGAAAGTTTATGACCGGCATCTACATGTGCAAATGGCCTTGCTAGCAGCCATGGATGCAGCATGTGACAACATCACAGCAGAGTCATGCAGAGGGTGGATTCGCCACTCCAGGAAATATTTTTCTCGCTGCATTGCAAGGGATATCTGTTGTGATGTAGATGAAAATATATGGCCAGACTGACAGGAACGTCTGGATGTGCCAGAATGATTTACCTATGTTCAGTTACAATATGTACTGTTATATTGTTACCTGGTACCCTGGAGGGAACTGACCAGGTATTGCAATGACCCTCTCCTTGTGTGTGTGTATGTCTGTGTGTCTGTCCCTGACCCTGTCCATCCACATGGGGGACCAGGTTGCCATCACTGATTGTGCTTGTTCACATTTGTGCACAGCTGTACCAAAAGGGTGTTACTTATGTTTGTTCTAAATAAGTGAATGTAGTGTATTTTTCTTTTGCCCAATGCTGTAAAATTGCAAAGAGCATATACAGTAAAAATGTGAAACACATGTATTCAGTGTCTTGTACTCACCTACTCCCCTAACTTCAGCAATGTGTAACTTTACTGTAGTTTTGAAATGGCTGTACAAGTAGTGTATAGTGTATGCTGTCTTGAGCATTTTCAGGCCGTGTCACAGAGTTCGACCTTTTTTGCATTGTAAAACACTGAGAGAATAAACTGTCATAATGAAAACATGAACACAAAGCCATGTGACTATCTTGTTCATAAACCATGGTGTCAAGACTTCTCATTTTGGTGACACTGGCAGTTTCATTGACATGAATACTTGCTTTTGAGGAATGGACTACCCATTTTGAGCAAGTGACATGCTTTTGCAGGTTATCTACTAGGTTATCTACTAAATGCACTAACTGGTGTGCAAATGTAAATACTGATGTGAGAAAAGCACCAAAGCGACTGAGAAAAACTGTAATAAAGTGTTCCGAAACAAAATAAAGTAATACACACTCTATGTCACTGGTATTGATGTTTAGAGCCATCTCGCTAAGTGATGCTGCTGTCAGAGAGCCTGCGGCCTCTTAGTGAGCCTGTGGCTTATCTTAACAGTTTTTTAATGGGCAATGTGTGGGCTAGACAGAAGTGGCCCCTGCTACTCCAGAAACTTATGACAGCATTTTTTTTTTCTTTTCATTTTGCACTCTCGTTTGCCTTTTATAAAGTTTTTTTTTAAAGTGTCCTTGCAGTAGCAAAAAGATGGTATAGGTGGGTGTTTTTGTCCATTGGTGTTGCCCATAACTACAGCAATGGTTGACCAATTAAAACACTGTGTTTCTGTTGGATAGTAAGAACAGACCAATCAAAAGGACCCAACAACAGGAGGAGGATTTTATTTTCTCCCAATGTCTTCATTATAGGACAACTGTTACTGCTGCTGTCAGAGCTGCTGCTGCTGCTGTCAGAGAGCCTGCGGCCTCTTAGTGAGCCTGTGGCTTATCTTATCAGTTTTTTAATGGGCAATGTGTGGGTGTGTTCCTACATGTTGTGCTCTGCACAACCCCACAAACATGATCAGTGCTTGTTTTGTCTGTCTGATAGAGCGAACTTGTAAAATACAGACAAACACACACTCTGAGTTCTTCCAGCTGAGGCATGTCTAAGACCATGCAGAGGGAAAAGTGGGGTTTTGGCTAATGGCTTCTTTTTTATGGGCACATCGTGTGCAGGATGACTCACTCCACATGCTGTGCCAGCCACATGCTTTCCGCAGAGTTAAGCGAGCAAAGACAGAGGCTTGTGGTGGACGAGTAAAACAGGTCAGTGATAAATGACACAGATTAATGACAGATGATAGACACAGATTTATGTGCTTTAAAAGGTGTATATAGGGCTATATGTGACATTGTGGCCAAAACTGGAATCTCAAATACAGTGACTTTTTTGTCCAGGGTGACTGTGTTACACTACATAGGTAGTTAAGTCATAAACCTGATTTAGCAGCCTCAGAGGTGGTTGTAAACCTGGTAGGAGAAGAGCCCAGTCTTTCTTTTTTAACTAAACAAATGGCAATGGACCACAGTGTTCACAGTGGTCCCTTTCGCGGCCTCTCTGTTTTGTGATTTTTTTTACAGTGCATTGTGTTCTGCTCCCTGATTGGCTAAGGGACTGTGGAACATTGTCAATCAATATCCTGTGCAGTACAGAATGCGCTCAGCTTGTAAAATTTACATACATCTTCCATTGCTAGCTGTGTGACTCTGAAGTGCTGTTTGTTTGCAAGTTTGAACTTTGAGATTAAAAGAGAGAAATGTGAGAAAATGTCAATGCCTGTCTGAGAAAAGTGTGCAAAGTGTGTAGTGAGAGGTTCTACAGCCTTAAACATCTATAATAACTGTAAAAACAAAGCTGAATACTTTGCGGATTTCGCCTATCGCGGGTTATTTTTAGAACGTAACTCCCGCGAATAACGAGGGACCACTGTACTACCCTCTGGGAGCAACAGGCAAAACACAAAATCAAAGGTTTGCAGGGCTGTAAATTAAGTTTTCAGATGTGAATATTCTGGCTATAATTAGGCTTGTCCCGATCCAATATCGGCATCGGATCGGCCGCCGATATTGGCAAAAAAAATGCGTATCGGTATCGGCGCGGCGGCACGGAAAAAAATCCGTTTTTTAAAAAAAAGTCCGGTCCGGGTTTTCCAGCGCTCAGATAATCCATTCCATTTTTTTGCTGTGGTTTCGCTAAAATCCGGTCCGCATTTTCCAGCACACCAGCATTAGTGTCTCCCAGTTTGTAGATAGAGATGGAGCAAAACGTGTGGAGGAGATTGGGGAGTAGAGGGCATTTTTGTTTTTAAATAGTTAACGATATTATTTGCACTGGTTTTTAAAGCCTTGGTTTACACCTGCTCAAGAGCAGAGTACTGATGCTGAGTTAATAGACTATTTTACACAGAGGTTATTTTTGTGTTTTGCTTTTTTTGAGTTAATAGACTATTTTACACTCAGGTTATTTGTGTGTTTTTCTTTTTTTTTCCATACAGTTTACAGTCTGATTTGCACTTTTACTGACCACTGATGCTATCCCTGTTTGTTATTTTTAATGTTGTCTATTTTCTGTTTATCCCTGAATAAACTGGTCAGTTTCTTGTTACCAACCATTGTGTATTCAAACTCACTTAAGTCAGCTGGCTAGTTGTTATCAAGAGTACTAAAGCCCTTTTCAATATGAGTCTAATAACTAAGTAAGAAGGCTAAATAACTTTAATACATGCTCGGTTGGATAGGCCGGTATCGGTATCGGCTCGGAAGTGCAAATACAATATCGGTATCGGATCGGAAGTGCAAAAAGCTGGATCGGGACATCCCTAGCTATAATACAGTTGTCTTGAAATCAGTATTTCACTTTAGTGTTTCCCTCCATTCTCTAATGACAATTTATGATTGCTTGCTGTACATTTCTTACATGCAGTACAACACCTCTAATGAGGCAGTAAGTGAAGGAGGACTAACATTTTAGTCTCACGCCAAAACAGTTCTTGGTTTACTGTTCCTTTTTTATTGTATCTACATGTAACATCATGTAATATTAAGTCACTACACTCTACATACCTAACGACAACCCTAGCCCTAAGGTACTGTGTACACAATGTTACATATTGTTACACTGTACACTAATAAAGTGTAACCTTGGGAGTTTCTGTAGTCCTTCCCCGTTGCTTCATAGTTATCAGCATGTTGGTCTTGTTGTTAAAATGTGGTTATTAGGTAAATAAGAACTCCCAATGCCCCAGGCCCGGATCTAGAATGCCCAGAGGGGCATTTCGAAAGTCAAGGGGGGCAGTGTTTCACAGAGTACATTTTTCTTTTAATGTATGACTGGCATGACATGATGAACACCCAGTATAGGGTTGCAATCAAATAATATTATAGAATATTATATTATTTTATATAATAGTATAAAATGGAAATATTTATGGGTAAAGTTTAGTAGTGACGTATCAAAGGTATGGCTGGGCTACTGCAATATGCTACTTACTGCCGCAAGCAAAATTATTTTGACGTTTCGGTGATATACCTTTATCAGATTGCTTCACAGGTACCTTTTTATTCTTTTGTAAAAATGTGGTTACTGACGCACGATTTTCAGGTCTACTTCTCCTGACAAGCGACAATGATCTGACTGAGGTCCATTTGCTGCAGTAAAGAGTGTTTGCATTCATCTGATAAGGCTGCGACACAGACTCAACAAAGACTTCCTGCTGCCTCATGACCTGAATGTGCAAAATACACAACAAATATTGTAAGCTGGTGGTAAGTGCACATCACTTAAACAGTCAAAGTTGGCATTTTGTTTGAAAAAACGGTGGGGTAGGTGGTTAAGTGATAAACCTGGTTTAGTTTGCCCAGAAGTAGTTGTAAACCTGATAGTAGAAGACCCCAGGGGTTCATTCTCTTAACTATACAAATTCCCTTGGACTCTTTTTCTATTAGGTTTAAGCTACCTCTTTGGAAGTAATTAGTTCCCAAAAAGGGAAACTAAATAAAGTTTGGACGATGTGCTTCTCTATCACTGTGGGGCTGCTGCTGTGGCCTTATGGTAAAAGAGTTGGTCATGGGATCGGGGGATTCCACATTCGATGGCTGTAGCACTGGGAAAAATGTGGGTGAGGGAGTGAATAACTAGCACTTTTCTGCACCCTTATCCATGGTTCAGGTGTCCTTGAGGGAACTGTCACTGTACCATCTTCACTGCAAGTCACTCTGGATAAGAACATGAGCTAAATTACATTTACTGTACTGTTGATAAGATCTTGCTTTGATCTTCACTTCCTCTGTCTGCTGGCTCTAACACCTTGTCTTAGTGTTGCGTGCAATTTTTTCTTTTTTGCAGTTTCACATTAACTGAACCTCAAGACATTTCCTCTTCTTCTCCCTCAACCTCTCTCGTTCTTCACAACGGTAGTCTGCTTCTCTAACATCTAGAAATCAACAGTTCACTGAAAACACACACACACACACAGACACTAGGGATGAGATGATTCAATTTTTTTTTTATTAATTACAATTAAGATTTGCAATTCATCACAATTAATTAATCGTAAAAGCTCCACAACATAGTCATGACGACATTATTAAACTAGAAAAGCACTCAGAGAGCGCAGTCCTCCGCCAGAGCAGCTCAGATCACCACCAAAATCTAATCACTGTTAGCCCATTTTTGACCTACCCTGAAACTTTCATCAAAATCCATCCATAACTTTTTGAGTTTAACTAACAAACTAACTAATAAACAAACAAACGCTGATGATTACATAACCTCCGCTGGTGGAGGTAAAAACATATGTATTATGCAGGTAACTGAAACTTCAGACTAAGGCCTCATTTCCACCGACTTGAGTGTGTACAGCACGTAACTGTGTACAGTATGTGTGTATGTGTGACAAACACACGGAGAGTGTTTGCCCTAACTGAGGCAACTCCTTACACCTGCAGCACTCACATGTGACTACCGGAGGCAACTGCAGAAACATACTGCTGTTGTTTTTGGCTGTGGCCTGTGGCACTGTTGCCAGCAGAATTAGGACACCTGCTGTGACTACGGCAGAGGCAATGACGACAGCAGATTTATTTCCTCCGCAAAAGTGACTCAAATTGCCAGTTTGGCAGTTTTTTGGTAACAGAAAGTCTTGTTTACATTCATTACACATAAATAACAAATGTAAAAACCTCTGATTTTCGTACTTTTATATAAACGTACGTCGTAAACGTAATCGTATAATTATGATTATTTCTTAGGCAATAATCGTACCATCAAAATTTGTAATCGTCTCACCCTAGGGGCTCATTTCCACCAAACTCTCTGCGTATTCAGCGCGTGCCCGTTTTCTGTCCGTATTCGTTTAGAATGCACGTTAACAGATGAGACCATTTCCACCGCAGGCGTGATCTGAGCGTATTCTGCCCCTATACAGACCTATTGTACACGGATACGCGCTGTACACGCTCAAGCCGGTGGAAATGAGGCCTGACACACACACACACACACACACACACACACACACACATACATACACACACACACATATGTGTCACCACACATATCGTTATGAGACCTGTATTAGTGACATCATTAAGAAATCATTCATGTAGTTCTTCGAGTGACGTTTTTCCTGTTTTTCCGGTTTCTGTATAGACAGATATGATCCTACAGGCACTCATATGATTTCAGGCTATAGGTCAGCTTTCATGTCGATGTGTGAGATTTAGAAACATTTAACATGCAAGCACATGAACACGTGCTAAGATGAAAATGCCACCTTTGCCATATTTTGAAAATACATGTTGTTCTCAACTTGCTGAAAGACAACTATTTTGGACAGATGAGGTTTCCACCCAACAGCAACAATATATTTATTTACTGCTATAGTGTATAGTTATTTTAGTTACTAATACTCAGGCTCAGTGTTTTGTAGTTGTACTCTAATAACAAGCCTGGGAAATACGTACATAGAGATAAATAGTCATGTGAACCATGACTCACACCCCCCCCCCCTCCCCCCAAGGCTATCGAAACCACACCAGCTCGGTCACACATTCCCACACTGTCACACACAGTAGGCCGTAGGGCAATTACTGAGAGCGTCCAGTGTTAGCCTGTGACTACTCCACTTCTGTCTTCATGATGTGATGTTTGTACTGTATGTTCGTGGTGTATGTGGTGCCTTTGTGTGTCATTTATGTTTTCTTTTTCTGACGTTATGTTTTACATTACATTGCATGACTTACAAAATGAGGATACAGCAATCTAAGGGAAAACAAAGTAAACAAAGGCATTGTTGTGTTGTGTGAGGAGAGAGCATGGCCAGGCGGTTCGTAGAGGATCGCAATGCCCTACACGGGACGTAAGACTGTATTATGACCTTGAGATGAGAAGGGGCAGATCCTTGTTTGTATTGCATGTGGTACTGTATGTTGTGCCTTTGTGTGGTACTCTGTTGGTGCAACTTGCCGTATCCCCGAGACAAATTTGTCAGTGGAGGAGACTAATGAAGTAACCTAACCTAAACTAAAACTGGTAAAAAAAGAGGGGCACCTAAGGCCTTTGCACAAGACAGTATACTGACTTTAATAAGATGTTTTTGTTTCCCAAAACCAAAAATCTAAATTTGCACCACAAACAGGAGATGTTTGCATTTACAGTAGCACAGCGGTTATTGCACACCTTGCTTCACTGCTTTATCGACAGACACATAACATACATTCACTTTTTATGGCTGGACTTTACAACGCTTGACCTTGTCTTACTCTAACTTATCTGGCTCCAGCATGTGGCGCACTGTAAAAATATATGACTATTTGATGTAAGCAGTGAGAAGTGTAGATTAATCGTCCTCAACATGTAATGCACTTTAGAAAAGAGATGTACGCTGTAATGTCTAGTTCCTTTAGGCAGTCTAAGTGCTCATCTAAATACATTGCCTCGGTTGACCTGCCTCTCTGCTGGGGCCTTGTTCTAACGCACCGTTTGTAGCTGTAAGTGATCAAGGATGTCTCACTTCTCTAACGAGGTGAGAGGAGAGAGGCGCAAGGTGCGAGAAAGCATCAATGCTTCCCTTGCGGATGATTATTACCCCCTCCAGCGGAGGTTATGTAGTCATTGGAGGTTATGTAGTTTGTTTGTTATTTTGTTAGTTAGCAACTAACTAACTCAAAAAGTTATGGATGAATTTTCAAGACAGGCCAAAAATGGGCTCACTTAAAAGTAATTTTGATTTTGGTGGTGATCTGAGCTGCCCTGGTCGAGGTCTGCTGTCTCTGAGTGCTTTTCTAGGTTTTTTTTTTTTACGTGAGGTAGGAGTTGTGTGGTGACAAGCATGTTGGGTCATCTGATGACCATCTTTCAAAACCCGGTCACGTCTGACATCAAACATTTTAATCTGACACTTGTGCGATCAAGAATGTTTCAGTTTCAGAGAAGGGCTCAATTACTGTTGCTTTCATGTAATCAACAAAGAAAAATCAAAGGCAACTTGAACAGAAATGTATTGATTGGTGTCCTTGTCATATTGATACTAAATGGCTTTTTAAAATAGTGTTCATGGAGTTTTTTTTAAATCCACACTCTAGATCTGTAATTTCCCATAAGGAAATGATACTAACAGCTGTCATAAATGTGGCGATCAGCAAATTCCCCTTCTGCGAGACAAGCCATACTGACATACTGAAACTCAGCTCTGATTGCTGGTTGAAGTTCAAAGTGTCACATTTGTCACATACAGTATCTCACAAATGTGAGTACACCCTTCACATTTCAGCCAAAAATGTGCTATATCTTTTCAGGGGACAATACTACACAAATGAAACTTCGATATGTGTTTAAATAGTCAGTGTACAGCTCGTGTAGCAGATATGAGATACTGTACATAAAAAAAAAACTATAAAATAATGCAGTGATCAGTGATCAGGTGGATCGACTTGTAAATATATCAAGAATCAGAAATCAATGGAGACAAAGTAGAATTACAGAACAGAATGGAGTCATTAAAACCAAAATAAATAAATAAACAGTTGTGAAGTTGAATGAGTGTGCTAGTTGTCAGTCCACCCGCCCAAACTGCCTGTAAGTGTTCAGGGATGAGACTTAGGGTCCTGCTGCAAAAGTGGCCCTCAGTCTTGGAATTCCCATCCTTGTGACATGCATGCACGCACACACACACACACACACACACACACACACACACACACACACACACACACACACACACCTGTACTAGCCAACTCACTAACTGATTTATTCAGTGCGGTTACATGATGGCAAATAACTCGATTATAGTATTATATTATACAGTATTATATAATGACCCACAAATAAACAGAAAGTGAAAGACAGGCAGACAGACACACAGATACACACACACACTTGTATTAGCCTGACTCACAAGGGGTGAAGGACACACACACATACACACACACACACACACACACACACACACACACACACAAACACCTTCCCTCACCCACATACTGAAGTACGGTCACTGAAGAGCATCGTCAGTCATTCAATCCAAAACACACACACACACACGGCTGTAATTCAGTGCACTGAGGCATGCAGATGTGCTCTAGATGACTTGCTGAAGTTCAAACCCAGGATTTATGACTAATTTCACAAAGCTTCACAAATGCTGACAAATGTCAACAAAGTGTGTCAAGAATAACTAACCCAGATTGAAAGAGGCTTGTGAAATCAGTAAGAAATTGTACATTTCTCTGGCTATCTTGTTCGATTTTTTTTATTATTATTTAATGCCTATTTCATTTCATTTGCTTAAGCCTTGTAAATACATAGATATTCAAATTTCAAATGATGTCAATATTTTTTTGGAACACCCTGTACATTTTTAGTGAGCACTTCTTCTTTTGTTGTAACTGCCATTTGCAGATAAAGATGAGAACAGGCTAGATTCATTTTGGTCCATTTTGGGTGGAGGTCTCATGAACTTAGTCCTTACACAGACTTGCAATAAGGTTGGCTAATCTAAGTAGTGGGTTACACTGCAAAATGTCCAATCATTAGTCTATGTATAATAAATACACATAAATTCCTCTGCTATTCGTTATTAACCAACTTTAACCAACCAACTAATTTCGTTGTACAGGGAACTGTTCAATGACAATACAAGTATTGAAGTCTGAAGACTTATGCCACTGCCTCTAAGAGGGAAAGCAGCCTTGCGTAAATCCATCATCGCTTTTGGCAGAACACATAGCACAATGACAAAACATCCATCCATACGCATTACCAAGTACAGCAATCATTCTATTGGATAGGCTAAAGTTATTTTTGCTACAACCGTATGACTATAGGGTGACCAGACGTCCCGAAAAATTCGGGACAGTTCCGAAAAAACTGTTGTCCCGAATCCCGAATCAAGCCCTAAATGTCCCGAAAATTGCACTCAAACAGAATACTGAGTAGTTGTTTTTCGATAAACATTAAAAACTGTTCGTAGAGGGGTAGAGTCGACTACTGCTGAAACGCAGATGCGCGCAGCCCCTGCTACAATGTATCTATTTTGTTTATTCTTTGACGTTCTGTAGGCTACAATTAGGCGCGAATATGCATTGACGATAAGCCATTGTGATAAGCGTTTGACATGGCTGGTGGTAGAAATATAAAGAATGAAAGACTTGATCTTTGAATAAAAACATGTTTGTGACAGGTTTGAAACAAGTTTTACTTGCCCCATCCCCCCCCCCCCCCCCCCCCCCCCCCCCCCCAAACTAGTTATAGGTTTTTGCAACAGGACACACAAAAGAACAACAAAAGAAAATCTTACCTCCATCCTCTGCTTTTGTGACACTGAGCTTGTGAACGATCAGAAGCAGGAGCAAGGACTTCAGAATCATATTTCCGCGCCAAGCGCATGCGGATTACCGAAAACTCTCTCGTCCTTTTTGATAGAAGAAGTGTATAACGAAAGACATGATGTGACATCTCTGAAAAGCGGCGAACAATTGTTTCTACCTGTCAAACGTGCAGCTCAATGCATGGCCTATCGACGTTACACAAACTGTTTCACATGCCTACAGCCGTTTCGCTTTCGTTTTTTTCTAGGTCTTTTTTATAGGTTGTTGGCACCATGTCTATTTGGCACAGTCGGGGACACTTGGGATTACGTAACATCCTCTCAATACCATCCCACTTCTTAGGGCTCATTTCCACCGCCTCGTTCAGCGCGTAGCCGTGTATGGGGACAGAATACGCTCAGAACACGCTTGCGGTGGGAATGGTCTCATCTGCTAACGTGCATTCTAAATGAATACGGACAGAATACGGCCACGCGCTGAACACGCAGAGAGTGCGGTGGAAATGGGCCCTTAGTCCTGCACGGGTCTAATTTTGACAGTCCACTCCCTGTCCCTGGGAGACATCCAATTCCCGGGAGAGCTGACAGCTAAACTCTCCCCACCCCATCAACACCCTAAAGATCGTTTTCTGGCGTCCACGGAATTATTGACATGCAAGAAAGTATACAACTAAAACATATGGAGCATATAGACCTCATTAGTGCTTTGCTAAATCTGGTAACGTAATATGTACAAAACCTAATCTCATATACGTACGTTTTTAAAGAGTATAAAGTGTCTTACATTCTTTCAAGTTGAAACCGTTTCTACATAACATCGACACATTTAGGATATGCCTACATAATGTAAAATAATTAAGGGTCACACCTTGCCATTTCGAAGTTATTTGCTAATTGTCAAATTTCTGGGCGTGGCCTTCAAACACTTTTCAGCCAATATCTTGTTATTTGGTGCATGCAAATATTACTAAACTTTTTATACTGCGTCTCTATCATAATCTCTGGAGGCCGACACTTCCGACAATAAGTGCCGATGCCCATAATTGGTCATATTTGATTTGCAACAGCTGCAATACTGCTTGGACCCTGATGATCACTGCTTGCAGTTATATTTAGCCTACAGTTCATTAAACTGCACTGTAGGGGAGACCGGGGCTGGTTGGATCACTTTTCACACTCAGTTATATTTCATTTCTATACAATGTCAACAAAATATTTCTTGTTTTGAGTAATGTATAACTGGCTTTGAGAAATTGTGCCAACCTGCCCCTGCACGGGGTTGGTTGGCTCAGGTAGGCGGGGTTGGCTCACATATAAGCTAATGTAAAATAAATACAGTTCACTCAATAAATGACTGAAAACGTGTAATTATGGTTCTCTGCAAAGTCAGCTCTAGCACCTGTGATTATATATTTTTTGGACGTACGCGCCTCTTTTCTTCTTTTATACTGACAAACAGCCAACAGAGAAGCAGACAGAATATAAATATGTTTATAACTGATTTATGGATGACAAATAATGTGGAAAATAATGGTTAAAAATGATGAACAAAGGGTTAATTAAGTGTTTGCAAATACATTATACATGATTTATAGGGAGTAGTTATTATAAAGTGTTACCAAATAGGGTTGTATTTGAATTATAATTGAACATTTATAATAATAATTATAATAATGCCTAATCCACCTTTTTAATATTCCCATTTCAAATTATGTCATTTTTTTAAACACCCTGCAGGTATAAAATGCTCATTTTTATGAGTACCAATGGGCCTTTCTCATGTAAACTGTTGAGCCAACCAGCGCCAAAATTAGTGTGCCAACCAACCCCGCCCACAACTGAGATACAGATTTTTCCACAAACACTGTTAGCCTGCTACCATTAGTCACCTCAGGATCTCAAACTTTATTTTACATTATAGCTGAATCCCTTGACAATCATTTAAAACAAGTTATTTTTTCTTTATCCCTAACTGTAACCCTTCTAGGAGTTGTTAAGTGGAAGGTATAAAATCCAGGAATTGACCCCCCAAAACTAAAAAGTTTTACTCACCTAAAGGGTTAATGACCTTGAGACCTCTTACATAACTTGACTTACTCTGGTCCTAATGGGCATCATTTTAGTGTTTGAATTGTGTCTCAGCACCCTATAGTGGCTTGGAAATTAACACTGATTCAACCTGCCCCTGATCCAACCCCGGTCTCCCCTACTGTTCTTTCTTTCTTTCTTTCTTTCTTTCTTTCTTTCTTTCTTTCTTTCTTTCTTTCTTTCTTTCTTTCTTTCTTTCTTCTAATCAATTTTGTAAAATGAATGCGGCTCAAACCACTTCATGTAGAAGGCTCTTAAGAAGAGGTCCGCTAAGAGGTAGCGTTAAGATATGGAGTCAAAGGAGCACCATGACCTGGATGAATGAGAATCTACACAGATTTTAAGATAGGAGTGCTTCCCTTCTTAACCAACATCTTAACACCCTTCTTAACAGCCTTCTTAACTGGAGTGCAATGAGCAGTCGATCCCAAAGCAGCCGACTGGACTGCACATTGGACCATCATCAAGCCTCCGTTGAATTCTATGTGTCCGTTGTGTGATGTCACTTGTCCCTGTGTTGGAGAGGCGATGCGTCCTGAGGTTAAACCTTATTTATTACTTGATTTCAGACATACGCTGGAGCTTAAGTTGCTTTAGCATACAACAAGTGGTCAAGTAGGAGAGTAGGAGGAGTGCATGAAAGAAAGGAAAAAAAGGGGGGAAATGCAATCGGGACCATCAGACACAGTGCATTAACATCCCCTTCCTTAGTGTCAAATTGCTTTGCCTGCCCAGCATGGCACTGTTTCCACTGTTTTGTTGCTAAGGGCTCCAGACCCTTCTTAGAGATCCTTCTTAATGGCAGGTCTTCTTAGGCTAAGAAGCATTTTAAAAAATGCGTTTGCTTCTCATAGGATCCCTAAGGATCTAAAGAAGCTTAACTGCGTTTGGGAAACCCAGCTTTTGTTATTTTTGTAACATTTATATTTTTACATATTAATTAAAAACACGTTTAAATTTGCCCACAGACTTAACATTGAGCATTATGACATCGCATGCAGTAGCCCCCTTAAGCACTTAGAACCCTGTGCCAAGTGTTCAGGGGTGCGTTTCTCGAACAACGTCCTAGAATAGAATAGAATAGAATGCCTTTATTGTCATTATACAAGTATAATGAGATTACAAGCTTCCCCATAATGTGCACACATAAATAAACAAGGAGAGATATGTAAAACTACTATAAAAACTACTAAGTACAAGAATTAACATAGACTGTACAATAACTAATATGATCTACTGTCTGTAAAAAGTTGCATAGACTGTGCATAGACTTGTGCAAAGCCTGGAGATAAACAGGCACATATCAGCAGCAGGTATGACAATAAAGTGACTGGTGTGACTGACAGCATAAATAGATGGAGGTATCAAGGCATTTTCACCCACCTATCCAATATGTGCAGTAGGCAGCTAAAGAAACAGATGGACTGTCTTGATATTATAGTGCAATTGATAATTAACAAATAACAGTAAAACAGATAGAGTGCAGATAGCAATAACATAATGGTGCAAATGATTACAGTGATAATATAAATTAAATAAATGATAATTACAGTACGCAGAGTGATGCCTGTCAGGTTGGCTGTCTTAGAACGTAGTGCAGTGTTACAGTGTTATGTTCAAGCAAGTCAGTTCCTCAGTGTAGGTTGGAGTTGAGTATGGTGACTGCCCTTGGGAAGAAGCTGTCTCTAAGTCTGTTCGTTTTGGCTGGTATGGTCCTGTAGCGTCTGCCAGAGGGCAGCAGGTTGAAGAGGTTGTAGCCAGGATGTGTGTAGTCCTTGATGATGCTTCTGGCTCTGCCAAGGCACCGGGAGTTGTAAATGGTGGTCAGGGGAGGTAGGGGGCAACCGATGATCTTTTGCGCAGTGTTGGTTACCCTCTGCAGTCTTTTCCTGTCAGCTTCTGTGCAGTTTGAGTGCCACACTGACACAGCGTAGGTCAGCAGGCTCTCGATCGCTGTTCGGTAAAAGGTCACCAGCAGGTTGGTGTTGAGTTGCTCCTTCCTGAGCACTCTCAGGAAGTGAAGTCGCTGCTGTGCCTTTTTGACCAGTGCAGTGGTGTTAGCTGACCAGGACAGGTCGGCAGAGATGTGGACCCATAGGAATTTGAAGGTCTCCACTCTTTCCACACTCTCGCCGTTGATGTACAGGGGGGCAGGGGCGACCTTGTTCCGTCTGAAGTCCAGGATGAGTTCCTTAGTCTTAGCGATGTTCAGTGCCAGGTTGTTGTCTGCACACCACTCGCTGAGTCTAAGGACCTCATCTCTGTAGGCCGCCTCATTCCCCTCTGTGATCATCCCCACCACCGTTGTGTCATCTGCAAATTTCACAATGATGTTCTCAGGGTGGGTGGGTCTGCAGTCATGTGTGTCCTAGGTTAGCATTCTACCACTATTTTACTATAGACTATGTTAGCGGAAATCCTACCATTTGTCAAAGCTCTCGTACTTCGGGAGAACCATTTACCAGATGTTTGCCATACCTTAATCATTATTATCACCATGGTATAATTTCAACAAGGGCAAATAAGTATGGACTAACCATGTGGAGTCAGCACTGAAGGGCCAATAATTTCCCCATGAGCAAAATCTCAGGGAATCTCAGGCAACCCACTCTGCCCCCTTACACCAGCCCCAGTGAGCCCACAACGGGCCAGTACAGGCTTGTTTGCTGGGGTAGTGAGGACTCTCAGTCTCGTGCTCATAATATTAGATTAGTTTTCTTTACATGACTTTGGGGAGTACGAGCCTCAGAATTTATCAGTATGGTTAAAGCTCCCCCTATTGGGCATTTTAGGTACAGTGTGTGTTTATACTGCTTGGACCCTGATGATCACTGCTTGCAGTTATATTTAGCCTACAGTTCATTAAACTGCACTGTAGGGGAGACCGGGGCTGGTTGGATCACTTTTCACACTCAGTTATATTTCTCCGTCTTACAGTGCATTATAGCTGTCAAAGTGTGGTTGACTGAAAGCCTAATGTCTCATCTATAAAACAGGTATATACAATGTCAACAAAATATTTCTTGTTTTGAGTAATGTATAACTGGCTTTGAGAAATTGTGCCAACCTGCCCCTGCACGGGGTTGGTTGGCTCAGGTAGGCGGGGTTGGCTCACATATAAGCTAATGTAAAATAAATACAGTTCACTCAATAAATGACTGAAAACGTGTAATTATGGTTCTCTGCAAAGTCAGCTCTAGCACCTGTGATTATATATTTTTTGGACGTACGCGCCTCTTTTCTTCTTTTATACTGACAAACAGCCAACAGAGAAGCAGACAGAATATAAATATGTTTATAACTGATTTATGGATGACAAATAATGTGGAAAATAATGGTTAAAAATGATGAACAAAGGGTTAATTAAGTGTTTGCAAATACATTATACATGATTTATAGGGAGTAGTTATTATAAAGTGTTACCAAATAGGGTTGTATTTGAATTATAATTGAACATTTATAATAATAATTATAATAATGCCTAATCCACCTTTTTAATATTCCCATTTCAAATTATGTCATTTTTTTAAACACCCTGCAGGTATAAAATGCTCATTTTTATGAGTACCAATAGGCCTTTCTCATGTAAACTGTTGAGCCAACCAGCGCCAAAATTAGTGTGCCAACCAGCGCCAAAATTAGTGTGCCAACCAACCCCGCCCACAACTGAGATACAGATTTTTCCACGAACACTGTTAGCCTGCTACCATTAGTCACCTCAGGATCTCAAACTTTATTTTACATTATAGCTGAATCCCTTGACAATCATTTAAAACAAGTTATTTTTTCTTTATCCCTAACTGTAACCCTTCTAGGAGTTGTTAAGTGGAAGGTATAAAATCCAGGAATTGACCCCCCAAAACTAAAAAGTTTTACTCACCTAAAGGGTTAATGACCTTGAGACCTCTTACATAACTTGACTTACTCTGGTCCTAATGGGCATCATTTTAGTATTTGAATTGTGTCTCAGCACCCTATAGTGGCTTGGAAATTAACACTGATTCAACCTGCCCCTGATCCAACCAGCCCCGGTCTCCCCTACTGTTCTTTCTTTCTTTCTTTCTTTCTTTCTTTCTTTCTTTCTTTCTTTCTTTCTTTCTTTCTTTCTTTCTTTCTTTCTTTCTTTCTTTCTTTCTTTCTTTCTTTCTTTCTTCACCATGACCTGGATGAATGAGAATCTACACAGATTTTAAGATAGGAGTGCTTCCCTTCTTAACCAACATCTTAACACCCTTCTTAACAGCCTTCTTAACTGGAGTGCAATGAGCAGTCGATCCCAAAGCAGCCGACTGGACTGCACATTGGACCATCATCAAGCCTCCGTTGAATTCTATGTGTCCGTTGTGTGATGTCACTTGTCCCTGTGTTGGAGAGGCGATGCGTCCTGAGGTTAAACCTTATTTATTACTTGATTTCAGACATACGCTGGAGCTTAAGTTGCTTTAGCATACAACAAGTGGTCAAGTAGGAGAGTAGGAGGAGTGCATGAAAGAAAGGAAAAAAAGGGGGGAAATGCAATCGGGACCATCAGACACAGTGCATTAACATCCCCTTCCTTAGTGTCAAATTGCTTTGCCTGCCCAGCATGGCACTGTTTCCACTGTTTTGTTGCTAAGGGCTCCAGACCCTTCTTAGAGATCCTTCTTAATGGCAGGTCTTCTTAGGCTAAGAAGCATTTTAAAAAATGCGTTTGCTTCTCATAGGATCCCTAAGGATCTAAAGAAGCTTAACTGCGTTTGGGAAACCCAGCTTTTGTTATTTTTGTAACATTTATATTTTTACATATTAATTAAAAACACGTTTAAATTTGCCCACAGACTTAACATTGAGCATTATGACATCGCATGCAGTAGCCCCCTTAAGCACTTAGAACCCTGTGCCAAGTGTTCAGGGGTGCGTTTCTCGAACAACGTCCTAGAATAGAATAGAATAGAATGCCTTTATTGTCATTATACAAGTATAATGAGATTACAAGCTTCCCCATAATGTGCACACATAAATAAACAAGGAGAGATATGTAAAACTACTATAAAAACTACTAAGTACAAGAATTAACATAGACTGTACAATAACTAATATGATCTACTGTCTGTAAAAAGTTGCATAGACTGTGCATAGACTTGTGCAAAGCCTGGAGATAAACAGGCACATATCAGCAGCAGGTATGACAATAAAGTGACTGGTGTGACTGACAGCATAAATAGATGGAGGTATCAAGGCATTTTCACCCACCTATCCAATATGTGCAGTAGGCAGCTAAAGAAACAGATGGACTGTCTTGATATTATAGTGCAATTGATAATTAACAAATAACAGTAAAACAGATAGAGTGCAGATAGCAATAACATAATGGTGCAAATGATTACAGTGATAATATAAATTAAATAAATGATAATTACAGTACGCAGAGTGATGCCTGTCAGGTTGGCTGTCTTAGAACGTAGTGCAGTGTTACAGTGTTATGTTCAAGCAAGTCAGTTCCTCAGTGTAGGTTGGAGTTGAGTATGGTGACTGCCCTTGGGAAGAAGCTGTCTCTAAGTCTGTTCGTTTTGGCTGGTATGGTCCTGTAGCGTCTGCCAGAGGGCAGCAGGTTGAAGAGGTTGTAGCCAGGATGTGTGTAGTCCTTGATGATGCTTCTGGCTCTGCCAAGGCACCGGGAGTTGTAAATGGTGGTCAGGGGAGGTAGGGGGCAACCGATGATCTTTTGCGCAGTGTTGGTTACCCTCTGCAGTCTTTTCCTGTCAGCTTCTGTGCAGTTTGAGTGCCACACTGACACAGCGTAGGTCAGCAGGCTCTCGATCGCTGTTCGGTAAAAGGTCACCAGCAGGTTGGTGTTGAGTTGCTCCTTCCTGAGCACTCTCAGGAAGTGAAGTCGCTGCTGTGCCTTTTTGACCAGTGCAGTGGTGTTAGCTGACCAGGACAGGTCGGCAGAGATGTGGACCCATAGGAATTTGAAGGTCTCCACTCTTTCCACACTCTCGCCGTTGATGTACAGGGGGGCAGGGGCGACCTTGTTCCGTCTGAAGTCCAGGATGAGTTCCTTAGTCTTAGCGATGTTCAGTGCCAGGTTGTTGTCTGCACACCACTCGCTGAGTCTAAGGACCTCATCTCTGTAGGCCGCCTCATTCCCCTCTGTGATCATCCCCACCACCGTTGTGTCATCTGCAAATTTCACAATGATGTTCTCAGGGTGGGTGGGTCTGCAGTCATGTGTGTCCTAGGTTAGCATTCTACCACTATTTTACTATAGACTATGTTAGCGGAAATCCTACCATTTGTCAAAGCTCTCGTACTTCGGGAGAACCATTTACCAGATGTTTGCCATACCTTAATCATTATTATCACCATGGTATAATTTCAACAAGGGCAAATAAGTATGGACTGACCATGTGGAGTCAGCACTGAGGGGCCAATAATTTCCCCATGAGCAAAATCTCAGGGAATCTCAGGCAACCCACTCTGCCCCCTTACACCAGCCCCAGTGAGCCCACAACGGGCCAGTACAGGCTTGTTTGCTGGGGTAGTGAGGACTCTCAGTCTCGTGCTCATAATATTAGATGAGTTTTCTTTACATGACTTTGGGGAGTACGAGCCTCAGAATTTATCAGTATGGTTAAAGCTCCCCCTATTGGCCATTTTAGGTACAGTGTGTGTTTATACGTCTATGGGGGGGGGGGGGGGGGGGGGGGGGCGGCAAAGACCACACAGGAAGTGTTTACATCATAGGGTAAGCTTTCGTTTGCCTGCGACATCGGTGTATCAAGAGTTATTTATTAATCGAAAACCCACTCAACACAACTTACATGTAACTGTGACTATACACTGTAGCATCAGGATTTCTCGGAAACATTTTTGCAAGGCTAGATTTCCTAGGGCTATCTTTTTCAATCAGGCGGAAAAGGTGTGCCAATATTCAGGGGTCCTAAAAATCCGTGGCCAAGCATTTCTGATCATCGTTGTTGATGTGATCCCACTGAAATTGAGGTATTTCAATTAGCGTTTGTTTCTCCGTAAATTATGCGCTGCTGAGTTAGTTTGATCGTTAACAGTTGTATGTGTCCCGAGGTTGTAGACATTATAAATTTTACGACAATGTCTGTATATCTGTCTTTGTTTACCTCCATGTAAGGTTAACGTTAGTTGATCTCAAACAAAATTGCATGCGTCAACGTTGGAGCTCAGCGCTGGAGCCCAAACATATATGTGCAGATATGAATAACACAACTTACGCTTGTGTATTTCCCATTCCCATTGCTGTAGCGTCTAACTGGTGGATCTATATCATACAAAAGTGACACACACGTTTGTGTCACTTGCAGCTAGCTATCAAGCTAATAGTGCAAGCCAAAATGATTAACGTTAGCGACGTTTATAATCAGTTGAATAAGTTGTAATTCAAAACACATCCCCCTTTGTAATCCTATTGCGTATATTTGTATTCGGTATTAGCTAGCCAACAGGTGATTTAACGGCCAGAGTATGAGATTGACCGCTGTGTTTTTTTGCCAGACAGCTAGGAAGCCAGAGCTAATTTGAGCCAGTTTCGTCCGAAGAAGCCTCAACATAGTATGTTGTCTTACTTGTCTTCAGTGTCTGCATAGCAACCCATAGCCATGTCCCTCTACGATGACCTTGGGGTCGGAGCGAGCGACACCAAAACGGAAGGCTGGTCGAAGAACTTCAAACTGCTGCAGTCTCAGCTTAAAGTGAAAAAAGCTGCCCTCACACAAGCCAAAGTATGCATTTCAGAACTGCTATCACAAGCTGACATTGCATTCTACTAGGTTTTAATACCTTTAACACCTTCTCTGTTCTTTATTAAAGCGTTGGCCTATGTAAAGTCGTGCAACTAAAAATGTTTTAAGTGTTTACATGCTCTCTTCATTTCGTCTAGTTTGTAGAAGTACAAAGCTGACGTTTGTAAGAGTATCAGTATAGGCTACCAGATGTTTCTGGTTGTGTGTGTGTGTGTGTGTGTTTTGGTCTCTTTCTTACCCACTCCTGTGCTAGGTTGTACAACACGAGGCTGCTTGTCAGGTAATTAATCTGTCTGTCTGTCTGCCTGTCTGTCTGTCTGTGTCTGTCTGTCTCTCCAGAGCCAGCGCATGAAGCAGACGACCGTGCTGGCTCCCGTCATAGACCTGAAGAGAGGAAGCACTGGCGATGACCGACAGATCCCTGACACACCCCCTCACATTGCGGCGGGACTGAAGGTGTGTGTTGTCGTGCAGATACGTTTTGTCTGTTGTCATGATGAAGCATACTGTACTACTGCCCTACAGAGGCAAAGTGCAGTAGCCTTGCTGCATGAACACTGAATCTGAGAAAAATGGCTGGAAAGTTGTCATACTGCCCAGTCAAACATGTTGTAGGTATAATAGTGGTGATGCTTTTATGTACTTTCTTAATAGGAAAAAGCAAGATATTTAGTCACAAGACAAAGAAGGTGTTATAAAGTCAATTTCCAGTCTAAACTCAATTTGACAGAATATGTAGTTACTGCCTTTTGGCTTTGTAAGGCAGAATATGTCAGCTCTGTGATTGGATTGTCATAGATGAGCAAAGCACTGTTTGTTGTAAACAAGTGAAGCGGCTTGTTTGTAATGCTATGAATTTTATCAGCTTGTTTTGGTTGAAAATACGTGTATTACTGATAAAGTCAGATCATACATACATCTTAAATGTGTGTGTGTGTCTGTCTGTCTGTCAGAATGCAGCACAGAGCAATTCCATGACTGCATTGTTGAGCAAAGTCCTGCATTTCCAATTCTATGAATGATATGACTGGCCTGTTTTTTATGTTTGTAAATAATTGTATTAGAAACGATGTCACCATACAAACAGACATTTCAAATGTGCGTGTGTGTGTGTGTGTGTGTGTATCAGGATGCCGCTCCGAGCAGCTTCTCATCGGGCGATGTTCTGATCCCGCTGGCGGACGAGTACGACCCCATGTTCCCCAACGACTATGAGAAGGTGGTCAAGAGGCATCGGGAGGAGAGACAGAGACAGAGGGAGCAGGAGAGACAAAAGGAGATTGAGGAGAGGGAGAAGTAAGCGTGTGTATGCGTGTGTGTGTGTGTGTGTGTATGAGAGAGAGGGTGTGTGTGTGTGTGTGTGGGAGGGTGTGTGTGCGTGTGTGAGAGAGAGGGTGTGTGTGCGTGTGTGTGAGAGAAGGTGTGTGTGTGTATGGGAGGTGTGTGTGTGTGTGTGTGTGTGTGTGTGTGTGTGTGTGTGTGTGAAAGAGAGGGTGTGTGTGTGTGTGAAAGAGAGGGTGTGTGTGTGTGTGTGAGAGAGAGAGAGAGAGGGTGTGGGGAGGAGTGACAGACACAGAGGAAGCAGGAGAGACAAAAGGAGATCGAGGAGAGGGAGAAGTAAGTGTGTGTGTGTGTGTGTGTGAGAAGGTGTGTGTGTGTGTGTGTGTGAGAAGGTGTGTGTGTGTGTGTGTGTTTGTGTGTGTGTGTGTGTGTGTGTGAGAGGCTGTGGGGAGGAGTGACAGAGACAGAAGGAGATCGAGGCTTGAGGAGAAGTAAGTGTGTGAGGGTGTGTGTGTGTGTGTGTGAGAGGGTGTGTGTGTGTGTGTGTGAGAAGGTGTGTGTGTGTGTGTGTAAGAGGATGTGGGGAGGAGCGACAGAGACAAAGGGAGCAGGAGAGACAGAAGGAGATCGAGGAAAGGGAGAAGTAAGTGTGTCTGAGGGTGTGTGTGTGTGTGTGTGTGTGTGTGTGTGTGTGTGTGTGTGTGTGTGTGTGTGTATTGTTCGAGGTAGAAGGTAATCGAGGAGAGGGAGAAGTGTGTGTGTGTGTGTGTGAGGGTGTGGAGAGTGACAGAGACAGAGGGGGCAGGAGCAACAGAGGGAGGTTGAAGAGAGGGAGAAGTAAATGTTTGTTTGTGTGTGTGTGTGTCGTCTTTCGCAATGTTAATTATGTTCATATCGTGATATAGACACGATAAGCGTATCACGATGTATAGATACGGTAGAGATATACGTACCTGTGAGTGGTAGTCCTCATGCTGTGTTTGCTCTGGGGCAGGAAGAGGAAGGAGCGGCACGAGGGCAGCGCTCCCAGCGGCTTCTCCCGCTTCCCCGCCGAGGCCGAGTCCGACGAGGAGGACGACTTCGAGAAGGAGAAGAGGAAGAGAAGTGAGTACCGGCGGAGGAGAGGATTGTGTGATTGGGGGAGAGTAGAGAGGGAAAGAGGGAGAAAAAGGAGTACAGGTGTGTGTTGGGGGGAGGGAGAGAGGGAGGGAGAGAGAAAGAGGAGGAGGAATAGGAGGAGGACACGAAGAGTGTGTGATGGGGAGAGGAGGAGGGAGAGAGAGAAAGAAGAGGAGAAGAAGAGAAGAGTGTGAATGGGAGAGGTAAGTAGATTGAGAGAAAGTAAAAGCAGAGGACAGTGTGATGAGAGAGAGGGAGAGAAAGAGGACGAGGAGAGTGTGATGGAGAGAGAGAGGCAGAGTTAAATTTTAAGTGGAGATGTTAAGAGCTGTACTGGATCAGGTTAGGGTAAGGCATGCACTCATCCTACTTTCATGTTATCAGTTTAATACGGTTTTAAACAGCTTTATCAGGTTTAAATGCATGTTCAGGCTATGTGTGTGTTTGTGTGTGTGTGTGCACATACATGTGTGTATAAAAGAGTGAGAGAAAGATATCTGTACATGAGATGTGACTTGAAAGAAGTATTAATAAATAATTCACAAATTGACCAATAAAAATATATCTTCTGCAGACTTGGGAGGAGCAGCGATTGCCCCGCCCACATCACTGGTGGAAAGAGACTGTGAGTACCTTTTTTACGTGTGTTGGTGTTTGAGTGAGTGTATGTGTGTGTGAGAGAGAGAGAGCAAGTTTGAGTTGGTTTATACAGCTGAGTCTACAACCAAGAGTGCAGTGTGTGAACCAGACATACCACTAGAGGTCGCTGTTGCCTCATAGATTAGTTGAATCTCACTGACACATCACACATTATCATTACCCAGTGTTCCTCAGATACGTTGTCTTCTGACTTGGCATTTTTTGATTGTGGAGTCCCCTTTTGAACTAAAGTCATAAGATGTGATTCTGATCGGTTTCGTTTTTTTATGTTAAAATTGTTCTTTATCTCTTTGCTTTTTAAAATGTATGTTGTTTGGTTGCCATGGCAGCGGTTTCGTATCCGTACGAAGAGGAGGGTCGAGGGTCGCGGGGTTCCAAGGCGGCGATCCCACCCCCCATCTACGAGGACTCCGACCGCCCCCGCTCCCCGCCTGGACCCACCAACTCTTTCATCGCCAACATGGGGTGAGTGTGTGCATGTGTGTGTATATGTTTGTGTTTGCTGATATACCTGGGTGGCCTACCATCTCGGTCATCACTAACATGGGTTGAGTGTGTGTGTGTGTGTGTCTGTGTTTGTCTGTGTCTGTGTGTGTAGGTGCAAGGTTTAACTTGCGGCACATTCCTGTTTATGTGACTTACCGTGTATGCGTAGAGTCAATGTACTAAACTGTCACATTCAGTTGTCTGTTAAAGCGATGCTGTGCAACTTTTGTTTGTTTTTCTTACGAGACTCCACCTATGGGCCAGGATTAAATGCTTACTGCCAAATGTTCACTAGCCAGTGACCAGAAAGTCCAACAAACCCTTTTACAAACAGTGACTACCATAGTAAAAGCACAAACATGCACAGAAAGAGAGAAATCATTCCAATATTACTTACAATCACTGTTTTCTCGTTGGCTCCGTCATTATTAAACTGCAGGTCCACATGCATAGCAAGTAACTAGCTTGCCATGCCCAAGACTTGTGAGCCCATGGGTGCCAACCCAGGATTAGCCAACTTGCAGATGTGGGCTTTCCTCTACATACCACTGGGGTGGCCGAGAGAACTTTCATTCGCCCTGTAATGAGTCATCTACCGACTTATGAAGGCGATTCATTAACCTTGAAAATGTTGCATAGTGTCGCTTTAAACCACCACCAAACTACCAAGTGAACTAATAAATGGCTAACACTCATAGGTGTTCGTGTGTGTGTGTGTGTGTGTGTGTGTGTGTGTGTGTGTGTGTGTGTGTGTGTGTGTGTGTGTGTGTGTGGGGGCGCACGTGTGTGCGCGCGCGCGTGTGTGTGTGTGTGTGTGTGCAGAGGTACGGTGGCCCATAAGATCATGCAGAAGTATGGCTTCCGCGAGGGCCAGGGTCTGGGCAAGCATGAGCAGGGCCTGAACACCGCGCTGTCTGTGGAGAAGACCAGCAAGAGAGGGGGCAAGATCATCATCGGAGAAACGCCAGAGAAGGGTATGAACACACACACACACACACACACACACACATACAGACATGCACAAACACACACACATCCTCAAGCACATTCACACACACACACAGGCATGCATGCATAAACACACACGCGTCCGTCCCCACTCAAACCAAGACACACACACACAAAGACAAATGCAGAATTATTTGTTATTGGTTTCTAGTTCCAAGAGCACTAGTTGCTGCACAGAATCACTGAACTAGTTTTAAATGGTGCAACTCTGTGTGTGTGTTCTGTGTATTGGGTGTCAGATATTAGTTGTGGCACATATTCAGCTTTCTTCTTCATGAGATGGCTGTGTCTGAATTTATGTGTCTGGTGAACTCCACCATTGTCCTTATCGGTGTGGGTGTCAGTGGTCTAGATATATACATGATTAGAGTATATACCTTTTTTTTTCACGGGTGGGGCTTTTAATTTGTTAAAAATTGTTTTTGTGGTGTGTGTGAATGTTGTTTTTGAAATGGGTGTGCGTGTGTGTGTGTGTGTAGGTTCCAGTCAGACTGCTGCAGAACCACCTGGTTGGATGCTGGGTGCTGCAGGTTTGGCATTTACCTCACTGTTCCTGCTGTTACACACACACACACACACACACACACACACAGACACACACACACACACACACTCTGCTTGCATGATAATGGGGCCTGCAGTTCAGTACCCTCCTCCCACGATGGCGGATACTTCCATTCTCCACTATTGGAGAGGGTTTCACACACACACACACATGAATGTATGTGTGGTATTTGCATTATGACTTTGGCTGTCGTCATTGACCTTATGAATCTATGTGTGTGCGTTCATTACTTATCCTTACTTATACACAGATACACACGCACACACACACACTAATGCACACTAATGCAAACAGAAATAAAAGCATACAGACTCCATGCAATAACTGTTCGTGCTGGTGCTTGGCTTGGAACTAGAAACCAGTGGTGTGTTCAAGACTACTCTGAATTCCTGTATTATATGCCTGTATACACACATCTTAGTGAATTACAATATTGTGGAAAGGGTAATTTATTTCAGTTGAGTGTCAAATGCACAAGCAGACTCACCCAGCTACTAAAGGCATACATATAAGCCTGCCTTTCAGAATATATTTGTATTTAAATATGCTTTTTTCATTGGTCTGATGTAATATATTTACATTTTCTACAAATGAATACTTCAGTTTTTTCTGTGTTGTGAGCAGTAATCATCAACATGCAAACAAACAAAGGCTTGAAATATTTTACTTTGTGTAAAAAGAGTCAATATCATATCAGAGTTTAGGATTTTGAACTGAATTATTGAACTTTTTCCGTGATATTCTATTTCATCGCGATGCACCTGTAACAGAGACAAGACAGGCTTTTTTTTTTGTTTGCTAGCAACCTCTGCCATCTAACATTGACACTCTTAACCAGAGCGACTTACATTTATTAATTTAGGTACAGGGTACAGTCCCTGGAGCAATGTGGGGTTAGATGCTTTGCTCAAGGGCACTTCAGCCGTGGATGAGGGCACAGGAGAGCATTAGTTATTTACTCCCCCCTCAACATTCTTCCTACTGGTACGGGATTCGATCCTGCGACCCTCCGACCCTAACCCAAGACCAACTCCCTAACCATTAGACTGCCCCCCCACATTTATTATGAATGTGACTGTTGAACTGACAGAAATACAGACAACTGGGCTTTACAAACTGAGCTGTGCTTTAGTAAGTGTTACACGCACCATCTTCCTAAGTGTCAAAAGTGGTAAGGTGAATATTTGTGGTATAGCCCTTCGCCTCAGACAAAACAACAACTCATAGCTGACATGACACAGACAAATGATGTAACCATCTGGTAATGATGGTCTGTCTCTCCATTCACACACACGCACACATTTACATACACACACAGACACATACAGATAGACAGACAGACAGACAGACAGACACACACACACACACACACACACACACACACACACGTTCACACACAAACCCTTACACACACACACACGTTCACACACAAACCCTTACACACACTCTCACTCTCCTAACACCATAGTAACAGGTGATGTTTTTTGTTGTGTTACTGTGTTAAACGTACGCAGGCAAACATCTCTGTTTTAACAGATGATTGCCAGGCATTTCAGAGAGTGTGTGTGAATGCACATGTGAAAATTGCATAATGTGTTGTGTCAGAGTGTGTGTATGTGTGCATATTTGTATATTCGTGTGTATGCACATGTGAATAAGGCAAGATGAGTGTGTGTGTGTGTGTGTGTGTTTGGGGGGGGGGGGGGGGGGGGGTGCTTGTGCATGTCCTTGTGTGTGTGTGTTTGTGTGTATGCACATGTCAATAAGGCAAGGAGTGTGTGTGTATGGGAAGAGGAGCGTTGTTGTGTATTCCTCTTGTTTGCGAGTTGCCACGGTTAAGTCCCCTGCAGAATGACTCATTGTGGGTTAACAGTAGTGTGACAGTCAGAGAGGGTGTATGACTAAGTGTCTTTTGCCGGGCTGTGGGGTTTAGTAAATATGTGATGTGTGTCTCTGTTGTGTGTGTGTGTGTGTTTCATGACAGCTGAAGCCCAGAAGAAGACGGCGGGGGCAGCGTCTGCTGCAGCAGGGGCGGGACCAGGGGCGGGGCCTGGGGCAGGGCCAGGTGCAGGTGCAGGCTCCGGGTCGGCCGAGCCCAACCCCCTCACCGAGATACTCAAGTGCCCCACCAAAGTGGTGCTACTGCGGGTAAGAACCACACGTTTGTGTGTGTGTGTGTGTGTGTGTGTGTGGGAGTGTGTTGGGGGGGAGTGTGTTTGAATGGGACGGAATGTTTGTGTGCGTGTGTGTCAGTCTGTCTGTGTCTGTGTCTGTGTGTCTGTCAGTCTGTCTGTGTGAATGGGAGGGAATGTTTGTTTGTTTGTCTGTCTGTCGGTCTGTGTGCGAAGTATGTGTTGGTGTGTGTGCAAATGTTTGATTACTGGAGTAGGTCTGGTATTTTGTTTATATTGTGGGGGTGTGTGACTTTTTCCCCATGGGATATTTTCAAGTTTGTGCACATGTGCGTGCGTGCATGCATACGGGTATGTTTGTTTTTCCTTTTGTGTGAGTTTCACAGAACCATGCTTGAGATTGGTTGCATTAAAAACATTGCCAATGAATTGTCACGTCTTCTGTGTTGTGCGTGCGTGTGTGTGTGTGTGTGTGTGTGTGTGTGTGTGTGTGTGTGTGTGTGTGTGTGTGTGTGTGTCAACAGAACATGGTGGGACGTGGAGAGGTTGACGAAGATCTGGAGGCAGAGACAAAAGAAGAGTGTGAAAAATATGGCAAAGTTGTCAAGTGTGTCATCTTCGAGGTCAGTTTGCACTGTGTGTTTGTGCGTGTTTGTGTGTGTGTCTGTCAATCTGGCTTTTAATTATTACACACTGCAACAGTGTGTTACTAAATGTGACTTTACTGATTTAAAGATGTTTGGCAGGGGTTGTTGCGAGGCAGTATGACAGTAAGCAGAGAGCATTTGTAAATAGCAGTGTACTGTAAGATGCACACCAAAGCCAAGGCTAAATATCTCCAACAGTGAAAGAGAACCTAACTAAGTTCTGAGGGAAGGCCTGGAGAATCAAACATCCCACAACATTAGTTAAGATGGGAGTGGAATTACCACTTTATTTTACGGTTCCTTTTTTAGTGTATCTACATATAACAACATGTAATATTATGTACTTACACCGCACATACCTAACACTAACCCTAACCCTAACACTAACCTTAACCCTATGGTGCAGTGTAAGTACATCATATTACATATTGTTGTACACTTTGTTACACTGCACCTAATTCATGTGAGAGGGACAGCAAAGTATTAAGTGTAACCTTAACATACCTTCCTCTGCAAGGGCCAGGTCCTGAAACATTAGTGAAACCACCATCATTTCTTAAAGCAACACTAAGTAGTCAACCTTAAAATAATGCTACAAAATCGTTTTTAGTAGTTCATCAACTTTTAGCAGGGTTAAAAGGCACTT
>CM050199.1:16952500-16957500 GCA_027475355.1 Coilia nasus
GGCCACACCACACCTCTGTGTGAGGGTGAAGTCTTGGGACTTCTCACCAGGGGTTCATTTTAAAATATACATTAATGTTCATGGAGAAAGGATATAAGAAGTATATAGCATTTTTTACTAAAAGCAGACACTTCCCTCTGGTGGTTTAGTGTAACTGGTGACTACTGACTGACATGTAATTATGACCGCCGCTAGCGAAGCTAGCGAAAGCGGTCATATTGGAGTTGCTGCAAAATTTTTCCCTTTTTTTTTTTTTTTTTTTTTTTTTTTTTATTTTTATTTTTTTTTTTCACCGATTTTTCGTCAACGATTCCCGGGACACTGAAACTCGGGGAGACATGAATGTTTGTAGGCATGTAGCCCAAGAAGTTTGTGAGCGAATAACGCCTTTTGGTCCCCCAGGGCCACCCCCCCCGCTGTGCCAGTGTCCGTTAAAGAGGGGGAGACCGGCAAAAGTTTTTGCTGAATAACTCAATGAACGTTTCACCCAACAACATGAAATTTTTGTGATATGTCGGTGTTACAGAGACGTATCGACCCAGCCCATAAACTCTCACTTGAAGCATAGCGCCACCTAGTGATAAGGGTAAATGCAAAAATTGGGATTTTGAGTTGCCAATATCTTGGACCGAGAAGGTGGGAACTGCGCAAAATACGTTATGCACGATCACCACAAAGACCTCTAACACCACAGAACATGCCATAAAATTTGGTCCATAGGGGGCGCTGTAATTGTAGAAAATGTCATTTTGCCTATTATCTAGACAATGCTTATGTTTACAACAATTTTTTTTTTATCGTGAAATCTATTGACCCTCACGCATTGAAAACACTGGTCGACGCCCACTTCCAACGAAAAAAAATTCCGTGAAATTTTAATATTGCGAAAACGAATCTGAACGAACTCGTCATAGGCCGTTCATGTGAATCTCACCAAATTTGGTATATGTCATCTACAGACAATGCTGACAAAAAGTTATCAAAGGATTTATCTTGAGATAAACCGTTCCGAAGTTACACGTCAATGAACATTTAACACGTAGCTTAAAATTTTTCAAATGGCCGTATCTTGGCTAATAATTGCTCAAATTTGGTCAAAGTTGACATGCCATCTCTAAACAGCTTTCTTTTTATGTGTACTAAATTTTGTGACATTTTTTCATAGGGGGCGATGTTTATTGGCGAAGCTAGGTGTCAAAAAACAGTTTTTGTTAAATAACTCGTCAACAATTTTGCCCAAGACAACGATTTTGTGTTAGTATGTCGGTGTTACAGAGATGTATCGACCCAGCCCATAAACTCTCACTTGAAGCATAGCGCCACCTAGTGATATGGGTAAATGTAAAAATTGGGATTTTAAGTTGCCAATATCTTTGACCGAGAAGGTGGGAACTGCACAAAATACGTCATGCACGATCACAACAAAGACCTCTAACACCACAGAACATGCCATAAAATGTAGTCCATAGGGGGCGCTGTAATTGTAGAAAATGTCATTTTGCCTATTATCTAGAGAATGCTTATGTTTACAACAATTTCTTTTTTATCGTGAAATCTATTGACCCTCGCGCATTGAAAACACTGGTCGACGCCCACTTCCAACGAAAACAATTTCCGTGAAATTTTAATATTGCGGAAACGAATCTGAACGAACTCGTCATAGGCCGTTCATGTGAATCTCACCAAATTTGGTATATGTCATCTACAGACAATGCTGACAAAAATTTATCAAAGGATTTATCTTGAGATAAACCGTTCCGAAGTTATACGTCAATGACCATTTAACACGTAGCTTAAAAATCTTTAAATGGCCGTATCTTGGCTTTTAATTGCTCAAATTTGGTCAAAGTTGACATGCCATCTCTAAACAGCTTTCTTTTTATGTGTACTAAATTTTGTGACATTTCGTCATAGGGGGCGATGTTTATTGGCGAAGCTAGGTGTCAAAAAACAGTTTTTGTTAAAAAACTTATCAACAATTTTGCCCAAGACAACGATTTTGTGTTAGTATGTTGGTGTTACAGAGATGTATCGACCCAGCCCATAAACTCTCACTTGAAGCATAGCGCCACCTAGTGATAAGGGTAAATGCAAAAATTAGGATTTTGAGTTGCTAATATCTTGGACCGAGAAGGTGGGAACTGTGCAAAATACGTCATGCACGATCACCAGAAAGACCTCTAACACCACAGAACATGCCATAAAATTTGGTCCATAGGGGGCGCTGTAATTGTAGAAAATGTCATTTTGCTTATTATCTAGAGAATGCTTACGTTTACAACTATTTTTTTTTTATCGTGAAATCTGTTGACCCTCACGCATTGAAAACACTGGTCGACGCCCACTTCCAACGAGAACAATTTCCGTGAAATTTTAATATTGCGAAAACGAATCTGAACGAACTCTTCATAGGCCGTTCATGTGAATCTCACCAAATTTGGTATATGTCATCTACAGACAATGCTGACAAAAAGTTATCAAAGGATTTATCTTGAGATAAACCGTTCCGAAGTTACACGTCAATGAACATTTAACACGTAGCTTAAAATTCTTCAAATGGCCGTATCTTGGCTTTTAATTGCTCAAATTTGGTCAAAGTTGACATGCCATCTCTAAACATCTTTCTTTTCATGTGTACTAAATTTTGTGACATTTCGTCATACGGGGCGATGTTTATCGCCGAAGCTAGGTGTTGAAAAACAGTTTTTGTTAAATAACTCATCAACAATTTTGCCCAAGACAACGATTTTGTGTTAGTATGTAAGTGTTACAGAGGCATATTGACCCAGCCCATAAACTCTCACTTGAAGCATAGCGCCACCTAGTGATAAGGGTAAATGCAAAAATTGGGATTTTGAGTTGCCAATATCTTGGACCGAGAAGGTGGGAACTGCACAAAATGCATCATGCACGATCACCACAAAGACCTCTAACACCACAGAACATGCCATAAAATTTGGTCCATAGGGGGCGCTGTAATTGTACAAAATCTCATTTTGCCGATTCCTTGCCTTCACAAATCAGTCCTTCACACTACACATTCAAAACCCACATCCATGCCCACTTACAGGAAATCATTTCCACAGAAATTCTCACCTCACAACACTGCTCTATCACACACTCATCACACCAACAGTTCCCACATTTCAATATACTGCGGCGGTCATACCATGTACCGCTATGCGGTACATCTAGTTAGTTTCCATTTTTCGTATCTGTAGAGAGGATGTATTTATTTCATTTCATGTATAGGGCCTATAGAATTTGTCAGACACATTTACCTAAAGTGCCTTACAAGAATGATTTGCACTGGTCTTACAACTGTTCCCAGTTTGCTTTAATTTTGGTCAACTTTTTGTTATTTTTCTTTTTCTTCTTCTCTTCAATTTTGTAATGTTGTATCTGTACGTGTCAGACAAATAAAATTTCTTTATATTCCTAAATATTAAAAGCGAGGTCATTGTGTTAAGTTACCATCCTACTTAGGACAAATGCAACTGGTCTGTCCCAAGTTTTGTTTTGTCTCTATGGAGGGCTATATGCTGACACAGATGACACAAGATATTACACACACTTATTCCTCAGGAACTTGCCTGGCATTACCACGAATTGATTTCACCGGTGACGTTTTTGTAAAGCATTTCAGAACGTTTTGTTCCTTCTAGGCGGTGTACATAGACGTGCCAATTAGTCAGTAACTACTTCTCTATTCCTAACTCAGCACTTTTGTACTTCATATTTACTTTGTCTGTAAAATCCTACATAAAAAATAATCACAAATAAGTTCTTCTGCATGGTACCTTTTAAACTGATGCATGACGTCTCGTTTGTCCACTGCTTTATGAAACATGTAGTGATGGACGGTGTCCATATAATAATAATAATAATAATAATAATAATAATAATAATAATAATAATAATCAATATTCATAATAAGAAATATGTCTTAATAATAAGGAATAATTATAGCAATACATATTTATAGTAAATATTTCTCCTAAATAATTACTAAGAGACAGCAACTTTCAAAATCTCTTCACAAAGCTCACAGTACAAAAACATTTGAAAGTGACTGCAGCCTAACGTGTGTTAATCTTAAGTGATGTTCTTTCTTTTGCCTTTAATCCAACAACAGGACAGGATCAGTTCATTAGACTACTGGATTTTTGAAGTGGTGTTTGCTTAAGGGAAGAAAAGGCTACGTGCAGATCCAGTCTCTCTCTCTCTCTCTCTCTCTCTCTCTCTCTCTCTCTCTCTCTCTCTCTCTCTCTCTCTCTCTCTCTCTCTCTCACACACACACACACACACACACACACACACACACACACACACACACTTACACACACACAAACACAGCCAAGTCAGTCACAGACACTGACACAGACAAAGACAAACTAATCCTCTCCATCAGTTCGAGTCCCTGCCCCTTCGCGTTGACGCCCTGGCACCGCTCCGCTTTGCAGGGACTACGTGCAGATGTGACTGTAGGCGATGACACCAGAGAAGTCCGCTACTTTTATTCCTGGCATGCTCAAATTTCCTGCGTGCTCCCCCTGGAACCTGAGCCCAGGGGGTGAGGAACAATGACACTCTGTCTAATTGACGTGTCATTCACCTTATAGAAAATAAATAGAAGAAATGGAAATAAGGATCACAGGCGCAAGCATCCATGCAGTTAGTTTATTCCATGTTCCACATCCCATGCTGCTTTCTGAAGTGATGCTTTGGAAAAAGCTAGGCTGCGCTAGCCCCCCCACCCCCGCCCCCCCAAACCGTTCACTTGTTGACGTGACACTCCTCACGTGCAACTGGAGTGCCCCTTTGGTACTGACTATAACCACGCAATGATATGGCCATGCCTTTTTCGTCGGATGATGCCATCAATAAAAAAAAATGGGAAACGGATGTAAGGGGCATTCTTTTCACACGTACACTAAACGGCCACTTGTATATTCAAATATATGTAGGTGTGCCCAAACTTATTGAAAGTACACTTGCAG
>CM050199.1:16962500-16965000 GCA_027475355.1 Coilia nasus
CCTAGTGTTATTGCTTCAAATATAATGGTGAGTGTTTGTCTGAACGCCCAAAAACATTTGTATGTTCCTATGTTCATATATGTTTATGTTATTTGTTCTCATGACAACCCCCTTACAATCTGCTTCCTGTCCAAACAGGAAGTGAAGGTGTCGTGCCCCGATTATCAGGACTGCAATAAGACGGATGCCATGGAGGACTTCCAGAAGAGGATTGAGTGTTATAGACAGACCTACGAACCTCTGGACCCAGATAATTACGACAGGTACACACAGACACACAAAAACATACACACACTTTCTCTCTCTCTCTCTGTCTCTGTGTTTCTTTCTCTGTCTCATTCTCCCTCAATCTGCACTTGAAATTCATCTTTAGTAATAATGTTATTACTAAAGCAAATCAATGTCTTTGTCAGCATACTCAATGAAGTCAAATTCTCTGACAGCATGATCAATCCAAAAACTGTAACATAACAGTAACACTATTCAAATCTTCTATTTTATCCTTACTAATGACGGTTATCTTTTTTATCTTACTAAATCACTTGAGTCACCTAATCAATATAATCAATAAACTGTCCACTGAGGCATCAATAAGTGCCTCAGCTCATCACCATGATTAAAATGCTCGTACTCATTGCGCTGTCACACTGTTAGGTCGCTGACGGCCAGCACTCTGTCCATCCCTCCCTCCTCTCCCTCCCTCTCTCTCCAGGGACCTGTCCTTCATCAAGGTGATCGACGTGGGCAGGCGTTTCCTTGCCAACCGCATCCAGGACCACATCCAGAGCAAGATCGTCTACTACCTGATGAACATCCACGTGCAGCCCCGCACCATCTACCTGTGTCGCCATGGCGAGAGCCACGACAACGTCCTGGGAAGGCTCGGAGGAGATTCCGGACTGTCGTCACGAGGAAGAAAGGTACAGAGAGAGATGGAGGGAGAGAAAAAATAGGATGGGGAGTGATAGAGAGCGATAGAAAAAGAGAAACTGAATGATAGGGAAGAGTCAACGAGTTGAACAGAGGGAGAGAGAGAGAGAGTGAAAGAAAGACTGAAAGAGAGTATTTATTAATGTGATTGAGTTTTCTGGTACAGTTTATTCCAGCCTTGGTCAATTTTCAGATAGAGAGAGAGAAAATAGGGAGAGAGAGAGAGAGACACAGAGAAAAATAGAGAGAGAGAGAGAGTAATAAAGAGAGATAAATAGTGATTAATGTGTATTAATATGTTTGTTTTCTGGTCCAGTTTTCCTCAGCCTTGGCCAACTTTGTGGAGGAGCAGAACCTGGCGGACCTGAAGGTCTGGACCAGCCAGCTCAGGCGCAGCATCCAGACCGCAGAGGCCCTGGGGGTCCCCTACGAACAGTGGAAGGCTCTTAACGAGATTGATGCTGTGAGTGAATATATCAATAAATCAATCAGTCAATCAAATAATCAATGGAGCTAAATATTAGAAAGCCTCTCAGTAAACCTCTGCTAATAAAGTGTGTGTGTGTGTGTGTGTGTGTGCATGTTGTGTATAGGGTGTGTGTGAGGAGATGACATATGAAGAAGTGAAAGAGAAGTACCCAGAGGAGTTTGCCCTGAGAGATGAGGACAAGTACTACTACCGCTACCCTTCAGGCGAGGTACGCTAGCTAACGTACGGAAAATGCTAACCCTGAGAGATTCCAGTGTTGGTCTACTGCAGCACTTTTATTCCCTCACACACATCCCAAGGGACAAGTTGGCTATTCTAATGTCAATAATGTCAATTTGTGAGTTATTTTTTTAACATTGATAAAGAATTTATGAATGAGTGAAGAAATCAAGCAACTGAGAAAATAAGTTCAATGATAAATAGTTAGATTAGATTACATTCAACGTATAAATGGTATGATTTAGTTTTGACCCTCAACTCTTACTTTTGTACAGCTCCAAATCAGTTGGACATTAACAACCTTTTGTGTGCGTGTGTCTCTGCAGTCGTATCAGGACCTGGTGCAGCGCGTGGAACCGGTGATCATGGAGCTGGAACGTCAGGAGAATGTTCTAGTGATCTGTCACCAGGCTGTCATGCGCTGTTTGCTGGCCTACTTCCTGGATAAGAGCGCAGGTGACTTACACTTCTTAGCATACTGAGAACCAGAACTTATTCACCTGCAGGTGACTTATACATAAGTTACACTTGTCAGTTACACTTTTATTTACAACCGGCAGCCAAGGTATGGATAGACTAACTTATGACTGGTGACCCTGATGTAACCTTTGAACACTGAACCTATCTTGCAGATGAGATGCCGTATCTGAAGTGTCCTCTTCACACTGTTCTGAAACTCACTCCTGTGGCTTATGGTGAGACACCCACACACACACACACACACACACACACACACACACACACACACACACACACACACACACAAAGACTGTTCAGAATGATCAGATGAGAAAGACGACTAAAAGGCTATGGAAAGATAGCACACACACACACACACACACACACACACACACACACACA
>CM050199.1:17000000-17002500 GCA_027475355.1 Coilia nasus
CACTCCGTGAGTCCGAATACCCTTACTAGCCGCCTGCATAGTAGTCAAAAATGAGGAAGCCACGATCTAGAACGTCCGAATATCTTAGTAGGCTTCCAGTAGTAGGCGAAGCCGGGCCAAAAGTAACCGGGTGGCTTGCTATTTCCGGTAGTATTTTGCAGTGTGCAAACGAACTACACTACGCTATCCCAGAAGTCACCGGGAGGTTGAAAACCGTAGAAGAAGAACCCAAAACTTCCCGCTCGACAAAAGTAACCAAGATGGCGGAGACACCGGTCGCTTGTCCGACGGCGTACAAATGTGCACTTCAGTAAAGCCATGTAAATAGTTGTTCACGTCACCAATGCACACAAACGTTAAGGTTATCTGATAAAATGAGCCTGCAGACTACATAGCCATGACTGCATGACTAACTAGCGGTGGTAGCTAACCCTTTGCTACTAGCTGGCAAAATCATGACGTTGAGTGGAAAGCAGTGCATAGAACGCAGTGCCTGCTAAGGTTTCGGACGCAGCTACTGTGTTTACAATGTCCATGCGTTATAGAAAGTCATTGTTTAGAATGTCCATATGTTACAGAATGTCATTGTGTTTAGAATGTTCATGTGTTACAGAATGTCATTGTGTTTTAGAATGTTCATGTGTTTAGAATGTCCATGTTATAGAATGTCATTGCGTTTAGAATGTCCATGTTATAGAATGTCATTGCGTTTAGAATGTCCATGTTATAGAATGTCATTGTGTTTAGAATGTCCATATGTTATAGAATGTCATTGTGTTTAGAATGTCCATATGTTACAGAATGTCATTGTGTTTAGAATGTTCATGTGTTACAGAATGTCATTGTGTTTTAGAATGTTCATGTGTTTAGAATGTCCATGTTATAGAATGTCATTGCGTTTAGAATGTCCATGTTATAGAATGTCATTGCGTTTAGAATGTCCATGTTATAGAATGTCATTGTGTTTAGAATGTCCATATGTTATAGAATGTCATTGTGTTTAGAATGTCCATATGTTACAGAATGTCATTGTGTTTTAGAACGTTCATGTGTTCATGTGTGTCATAGAATCATTACTGCATGTGAACAAGAGGATTAAATGTACAACAGACTTGTACACAGTCAAACACACACACACACACACACACACACACACACACACACACACACACACACACACCCACATGCATGCATGGATGTACATACTGCACTGAAGCATACACTGATGTACAGAATGCAAGCAGTTTAGATGTTTCACTGAGGGATTCTTAAGACTCTTTAAACACATTCATAAAGGCTTATAACGCATTCATAAAGTATGTATTTATAACTATTTATCCATACTCATGACTGTACTCCTAAGGTTATAAAGCTTTACCTGCCTATGAGTGCAGTTATGAGTATGTATAAAGAGTTATCAATACTAATTTCAACCATTATTAAGCTCTGTGAAGACGTTATAACCCTTTATGAATGTGTTCATTGAGTCTTATAAATACAAGCTTCATAAAAAGTGTTACCACACTTGTCACTGTTTCATTCTTCTGCTGTCTGAGGGACTGAGGCAGAGATCTAGCTCGCCATAAGGCAGCACAGGCAACTGCTTGGGCCCCTTGGGGCAGCAAAGGGCCCTCAGAACGCTGACAACCTTTACACTACAGTGGTGGCAAGTCTGTTTTTAAAGGTCTTTTTAAAGGTCCGATAGAAAATATTTAGTACTTGTTCTTTTCTTCTTTTTGAAGTATGATAGGTGATTCTGAGTTGCATATGCAATGTGAACATTTTCTTCTACTCCGATTGCCTCCATTATTCAGTGAAAGAAAATTGGCGGAAAAACGAGCGAATAAGGAAAAGGCAAACAAAATGACGTACGTTTGCTAATTACAAAAAGCCATGCCACAGTTGTGAGTCTCGTTACAGCACACATTCACTTAGCGAAATATAGGCAAGTATGTGTGTTTGTTTAGAACGTTTAAATCTTCTATTTGGTGTGCTATGACCGAATGGGCTTTGAATGATAGTAGCCTGTGACTAGCATAGCCGAGAACCTGTCATTCTCCCTGCTCCATCTCCGCCAAACTAGAACAGCCTGAAATAGAAGCACTACTAAGCAATTTTTTTCCACAAAAAATGTCTCATGGGGCATTCATTAATACTAGCAACCACTGCAAAATCAATAAAAAAACAATGCAATGACACCTTTAACCCTTTGAGGCCCACTGTTGTAATATTACAACATCACATTTAATTCAACAAAAACAAATATTTACATTTTTGTTTTCTTTTTAAAAACACATTTATATTACTAATAGGTCCTATTGTCCAGTTCTGCAACACTACTGGATGGTAGATTGTGTAAATAGGCTCAGTTACTTGGCCACAAAGTCAGATGACCTGTGAACCTGCCTTGAAGTACAGCACCTTGTTGCACCTTGTCCATTGGATTGCATTGGATTTGGTTTGGACAGCATTTGGGTTTTGGATGTCAACATTGACAATA
>CM050199.1:17025000-17035000 GCA_027475355.1 Coilia nasus
TGTGGGCACCTACACACACACACACACAAACACACACATACACAACCATACACACTCACAAACACACACACATGCACACACATACACCTACACGCACACACACACACAAACACACACATACACCTACACACACACACACACACAAACACATACACACACACGCACACACATACACCTACACACACACACACACACACACACCTAGACACACACACACACAAACACACTCACCTGTGTCTACGGCCTCCTTCATGTAGACGGCGCAGTATGGACTAAGCACCTCCTCATGGTAGGTCAGCCCGGGGTCCATCTCAAAGTTGGAGAACCCGATCCGCAAGAACGGAGACATGGTTCTACCTCCAGACAGAACAGAAGAAAACACAACTCCTTTAGAACAGGGCTACTCAAGAATGAGTACACAGAACCCAGTAGTCCTCTCCTAAGTTCTCCTTCAATTAGCAGTCCTCTGTTTGCTTCTTTTGCTAGCTGTCCTCTGTTTGGTTCCTGTTGAGTTAGTCGGTGTCTGTTTGGTTCCTCTTGAGGTACGTGTTCTCCGTTTGGTTCCTCTTGAGGTAGTTGTTTGGTTCTTCTTAAGTTCTAGTTGAGAAATCTGTCATCCTTCCTTTTAGTTCTCTCTCAGTTAGGAAATTCTTTGGTTCAAAGTTTCAGAATTTAGACAGTCCATAGAATAGGTTCCCTTTGGGTTCACAGTGAGAGCTGTGTGAGAGCCTAGCAGTAGCTTTACACACCGCTCTCACTCTCCCTCTCTCTCACACACACACACACACACACACACCTGCTTCCAGAAGTCTCCTCTTGCTGTTACGGGAACTGCTCTCTCACTCCCTCGACCGCTTATACACACACATACACACACACACCACTTCCACAACACTGGTATGTGAATATGAGCAGAGCGTGGCCTGTGAGACTGTGTATGTGTGTCAGTGTGTGTGTAGGAATGTATGTGTGCATGCGTGCCTGTGTGTGGGTGTCAGTAAGTGTATGTGTGTGGAACACAGACAGAGAGAGGTGGGGATTGTCTTTGGTCTCCCAAAATGTTTTGGAGGTCTTAAGGTCAAGGGGGAGGGGCTTGAGGACGTTTCCTGGTTTGCTCCGCCCCTGTCATGCAGACTTGGATTCTGTTACCTTAGTAACGGTGGGTGCTGTTAAACAAAGAGAGACAAAGAAAGAGTAGGAAAGAGAGAGTGAGGTTTAAAACACACAATGCATAATCTCTCTCTCTCTTTCGCACACACACACCCACTCATACACATACAAACACACACACACACACACACACACACACACACACACACACACACATCCCCAGGGTACTGGTACAAGGTAATGCCTGTATGAACAGTCTTTTAAATAAATAATCCGTACACTTACAAGTTCTTAAGGCCTCGTTTTAAGTGTCAGTACTCTGAAGTGTTATACTATGAAGAAAGTGTGCAGCTACTTTGAGCTTTGTGCGTGATTTAAAAATGGCATTTTGTCTTTAAGCTTACTCTATGCTAGCATCACTAGCATGGTGAGCCTTTTGGAAGCATTTCCTAAAAGCAATGAAGTTTGTGAATGCAACAGGCTAATGTAATTTTGTTCCCCAGCAAACAATCTAACTCATTATCATGTCTCAATATATCCCTGATTCATTTCACATTGGAATCTCCTTTAAGCCCTCCATTCATTTGGGTATTTACAGTGATCTCAAGAAGGTGAAAGGTGCCCGAACAGTCCTGTTACGTTCAGCAGACTTTTTGAAGTCGGATTGGACAGACGCGATGTATAGGCTCTTTTGATATAAAAAGGTTTTGTAATGCAACCAACCAGATGAAATGACTTGTAAGCATGTTCTACTCATCCACACACAAGGTACACACAAGCACACAACACAGAAACCCTCTTACTGTAAAATCAGCCACCAAGCTCTCATAATAGAGACTTGTGCATAACCACACACACACACACACACACACACACACACACACACACACACACACACACACACGTCATAGAACCCTCTTAAAATCACCTGCTAAACTCTTATAACACAGACTTACGCATAACCACACACACACACACACATACAAACACACACACACGTCATAGAACCCTCTTAAAATCAACTGCTAAACTCTTATAACACAGACTTACGCATAACCACACACTGACACAACACACACAGGTAATATACACGCATACACACGTAACCACATGCTTACTAGTGTCAAGCTCCTAAAAGGGACTAAAATGTGACCCCCAGCAGAGCAGATTACCTCATAGTGTTTGCTAAACAGGCTCCTGGTAACCAACAGGCAGATTAGTGAAGTCCACAGCACCCAAATCCTACATGACTGAGTGACTGACTGACTGACTGACTGACGGAGAGTAGCGGTGATCAAAAGAGTGAGAGAGGAAGACAGAGCGAGAGACAGAGACAGAGAGGGGAAGAGTGAGAGAGAAAGAGAGAGAGAGAGAGAGAGAGAGAGAGAGAGAAGAAGAGAGGCAGGACTTGCTGCTGACGACACGCTCACAGCACAGCCCTTATGGACACGGTGACATTTTGAGCGAGAGGGAGTGTGTGTATGTGTGGGTGTGTTTGTGGGTGTGTTTGTGGGGGGTAAGGGGGGGCGGTACAGGAGAGGGGGTGAGATGGAGCAAAAAAGGTATGAGGATAGAGGGATGTTAAGAGAAAGAGAAAAGAGAGAGAAAGAGAGATAGAGAGATGTGGAGGATAGTGTAAGGGATAATTACAATTAAGCGATACTTTTGATTCCCTGCCTTATTTTTTGAGGAATGACAGAGAGAGAGAGAGAGAGAGAGAGAGAGAGAGAGAGAGAGAGAGAGATGGAGAGAGAGAAAGAGAGAGACAGAGAGCGAGAGAGAGGGAGATAGCGGGAGAGAGAAAGAGAGGGAGAGAAAGAGAAAGAGCAAGAAAGAGGGAGAGAGAGAGGTCGAAAGACAGAAAGAGAGAGATCGAGAGAGAGAGAGAGAGAGAGAGAGAGAGAGAGAGAGAGAGATGGAGAGAGAGAAAGAGAGAGACAGAGAGCGAGAGAGAGGGAGAGAGTGGGAGAGAGAAAGAGAGAGGGAGAGAGAGAGAAAGAGCAGGAGAGAGAGAGAGGGAGAGAGAGAGAGAGAGGGTGAAAGAGAGAGAGAGAGAGGGAGAAAGATAGAAGGGGTGGGGGAGGGACTATTAATAGAGATGTAACACTACTCTGGTTTGGAAAGTCTCACAACATGTGCCACTGATGATCCATGCTTGCACACACACACACACACACACACACACACACACACACACACACACACACACACACACACACACACACACACACACCCTTTCCATTCTGCCTACAATTAGCAACTTTTTTGTCTCTTTCGCTCTCTGTCTCTGTCTCTGTCTCTGTCTCTGTCTCTCTCTCTCTCTCTCTCTACACACAGACAGACAGACAGACAGACACACACACACACACACATACACACACTTCAAGGGTATTTTTCAGGTACCAGTGTCACTACAGGGTGCTTCTTGCGTTTGGCATGACGGATGGACCGAGGCACTGATAGTTTGTATACTCTATACTCTATCTCCCATGCCATTCAGAAAACAGACGTAATTCCTATCCTCGAGCTTGTGGGTATTTGCCTTTTTCATTATATCAATTTATTTTTTTATTTTTTGACTCCCTGACAGGCTTAAAGTTGAAACATGTAGGACTGTTTTTAAAAGGTTAAAGATGTCCAAGCTATATCAAGCAAGGCTTTTGCAAGTTTTGGGAAATGAGAGTGCCTTGGACTTTTTGCCTGATTAGATGCTTTAAGCATCCCATCCAAAGAGCACCTTAAAGAAAAAAAAAATTTGATTACTTCACTGCTTCTTGGTGAAGCAACCTAATGAAGATCCATGACCAAAGCGTTGTGAAAAATATCCTTGCTTGCGGAATTTGCATTGTGCGGGGTTTCACATTTTTTTTGCTAATTTGCTTTGACCATGACATCTGCCACACCCTGATATTTCCTCTATGCCGGATGCGTATCCATTCTTGCCAATTCATTTCATGAGAACAATCACGGTAACTCCATACAAATATCAAACAAATCAAATTGTAACTCGAATTTGCTGCAATGAATGCATGAGGCCATCTCCGGTTGACACTGTACATTGTCATGGGTGGCCTTCAGTAAACATTAGCATGCATCTCAGTTATCACGGGATCTGTTCCCTGCTTGTAGCCTCTTAGCGTGACACCGTATCGCCGGTGCTACGACTCACTGTGACTGAAAAAAATGTAACTACAACATTACAACACTACTACGACATTACAGAGAGTCTTTAGTAACACATTACAACCTGGTCATTGACATTCTGGTAACAACAAAGTTATAATAGGGGTGCGTCTGAAAGGGTTAAAGCTGTTAGTGCCAGCCTGGAGAGGCAATTTTGCACAATATGATCAGGAAGGAAGTCAGTGAGATAGGAAGCAGTTAGGATCGTATGTGGAGTTTCCCCTTCCTGCCTAATATGCCTTATTTTGTGACTGGTACGGTTTGACAGCAAAAAGAATTATGGGTGGTAGCCTTTATATCAAGATTTAAGTTGTTTGACTTACACAAATAAAACTCTGGAAATACTAACAAAGCACTGCAGGTGGTGTTTTGGTCTTCATAATTCATGTTCATATTTGTTAATGCTAACTTACTGTAAGATCATGGTGCTAACTATGCTACATATGCCTCACAGCCACTTTGAGTTGTCCAGGGTGCTGGAGTGCGTAAACAGCTGGGTGCTCCTCTGTTGCCATGGTTACACATGTGTAAGCAGGGGCAGAAGGGGCAAAAATACTCACGCAGACGGAACAGCTGACTAGTGGCGAAACAGACTGCTCACAGCCTGGGCTGGAACAGGAGAGGATTGGGGCCTGTGTGTGTGTGTGTGTGTGTGTGTGTTTCCTGATCCTTGAAACAGCTGCAGGCTGTGTGTGTGTGTGTTACACAAGAGACTACAGGTTATTTTATTCCAGTTCAGCTCCCAACTGAGTCTCTGTGTACTTGGGAAGCTGTACTGTGCAGTGAATAGTCAATAACTCCTATTAGACCAAACTGATTTAAAATGAAGCTTATGAATGACGATCTGAATGAATTGAAATTAACAGTTATGACTGAGATCTAAAAGCAATGGTGTAAAAGCTTGCTACAAACCCAAAAAAACTGTCCAAGCGTCCATATATAAAAGATTACATTTTGTAAGTGTAATCTTGATTTCTTTTAAGTTCTATAGACATATATTAATCACTATCAGATATTATAAATGCTTAACACTGGCCTTAAGTTAAGTGCTGCTACTGCTGCATAAGTGGAATTATAGCAAGCAAAGCGTTAATCTGTGCTACATCTTTTACAGACCTGATCAGGTACAAAATCAACTGCTATTAGGATTTACATTGTTAATAAATATAAATGAATGAATGAATGAATGAATGAATGAATGAATGAATGAATGAATGAATGAATGAATGAATGAATGAATCTCCAGTGCTTTGTGAAATGATTATGCTTTGAGAACACGGCATATTTTATGTGTACATTCTAGAGGCTGGCAGTGGTGTAACCAACAATCATGTTACCTATATGACATGCCGGTAGATGGTTTGCTTCTTGCTAACTCTGCAGCTCTCGCTAACAGGCACTTCCTGTGTTTGACAGACATCTTGCTCACCACTTCCTGTTGTCACTTTCTGGAGTTTTTTTCTTTACAAAACTGAGGTAGCCCCACAGTTACCAATCTCTGATGTGTTCAGTACAATGTGTGCCTCTTAATTTAGATGTTTTCTGTTCAAAATCAGATTTTTTTGTTGTTTACATAACGCCTCTGACACAAAAACAACAAACTTATGCAATACTTAGTGTGTATGACAGAAGTCTGCTTTCCTTTATGGGTGAAAGGGAAACTATCTAGTAGATAAACCCAGGGTAAGGAACATTCTTTGCTTGCTGTTCCCCATGATGTCACTGTGATTTCTGAGGGCATTCTGCTCTAGATTGAATCTATAAAGATTCCATAACACGGCTTTTGTTCTAACCATAGTGTTTGTTGCAGTAAAGTAGTCCAGAGTAGAGAGTCTTCATTGTTCCTTAAGGATAATCTTTTCCACAAGTCACCTCTTATTCCAAAGCATCTTACAACAAAGTCTCAAAAATACACTACATCATTGAATAACGACATGAATAGCATCTAATTTCTTACATACAGAGCCTCACACATACAACATACATCATAACACAAATACAGGGGGATGAGGGCCTGTTAGAGGAGTTTGTTAAATGCAGGGATGGCAGGGATGGGACTAAACCTTTCTTAAATGTTTTTCCAGTCTACAACAAGTAAATGTATGTTCAGTCTAGAATAAGTAAATGTATGAGACATGAAAACACAATAGGTTGAGACAGTGAAGTGTAAGGATGGGTAGATGAACAGTAGACAGTAAATGATTTTTTTCCATGGCATATAAATCCAAATGTACATTACTTGTGTTTAAAATAAGAAGGGCACTAAGACCAAGGGGGAGGAGAGATGAAGAGATGGAGAGATAAAGAGAGAGAGAGAATATAAAAGAAAAAATGAGTTCAAATGTAGGCGTGCTCTTCCACATAGAGGTGGGAGTTCAAACACCAACGGACTCTTTTATCGATCAAACCACAAACACACACACACAAACACACACACACAAAAACGCACATCAGTGCACACACACATACATGCACACTGACACACACCTATACACACACGTCACACACATCTCCACATCAAGGTCCACAGGCACTGTTGACCTTTCTTTAGATATCCCTTCTTTAGATATTTAAGGGACTTAAAATATCTAAAGACACACACACACACACACACACACACACACACACACAAGCACGCCTACACACACACATGCAGACACACCCGCATACAGAAACTATGCATGGCTGTCAGACTATTTGATATATCTGAGTTTAGAAATGTGATTTCATAGTGTTCTGTCAACCACAAACATTTTCAATCCATATTCCCCATCTTTGCGCATAGGCACACATATCATGCACATGCACAAACAAACCACCACCCACCCACACACACACACACACACACACACACACACACACCACATAGACACATACACGCACATACACACATCAATAACAGTAAGAGCAGTAGGGTGCAGTATTGAACTTTGCCTTTGTAGGGCTCTGCACTCGTACACACACACACACACACACACACACACACACACACACACACACACACACACACACACACACACACACACACACACACACACACACATAACACACACATGCATGCACGTTTCCATGATATTCCTAAAACAGCCAATAAAACCTTCATGATTGCACTTAACTGCACCAGATTACATAAGCGCTGCATCAGTATGATGGACATGGCACTGCTTAAAAATGTAGGCCCAATGAAAGAATATAACATTGGGCCCTACCGATAATGACAATGTGGACATTGAGTTGTATTCCAGAGAACAGATCATCCCCATCCCCCGTCAACTTCACTGGCTCCCCACAAAACAACGTATTTCAAGACATATTCATTTCCTCCTCATCACCTACAAAGCCCTAAATAATCTCACTCCCTCATACCTGACCGATTTTTCCCCATCACCACTCTCCCACCCGCCGACTACGCTCTGCTGATGCCAACCTCCTCACCCCCATCACCACAAACAAATACCGCACCCTGGGAGACAGAGCCTTCGCCTTTGCCGCCCCCACCCTCCGAAACTCCCTCCCCCCGGGCCATCCCAACTTCCAATACACTGCTGTCTTTCACCAACACCAACTCAAAACCCACCTCTTTAAGACCACATGCATCACCTGATACTTTATCTTTCCAGCACCGCCGACCCTCTCTCCCTCCAAATCTGTTTTTTTTTTTTTTCTGTGTGTGTGTGTGTGTGTGTGTGTGTGTGTGTGTGTGTGTGTGTGTGTGTGAGTGTGTGTGTGTGTGTGCGTGTGTGTGTGTGTGCGTGTGTGAGTGTGTGTGTGTGTGTTGCCTGTAAAGCATCTCTGAGTGTCAAGAAGAGCGCTATATAATCTATTATTTATTATTATTATTATTATTATTTACACTGACATTGAAATGTTTTTTTTTTTTAAACGTAGCCATTCTGAGGTAATCACTGCAACCTTTCCATTCAAACAGGGCATTGGAGTGCTGAATATACTTCTGGGTAGCCCCTAATAATAACTACTTCCTAATAAGCATTTATTTTGCATTAACTCTTACTTAACACATTGTTCATCATTTGGTAACCATTGCCTTTACACTATTTCTCATCAGTAAATCATTTATAAACATACTGACACACACCTGTCTGGATGTCGGTTGGCTATTTGTCTGCATATCTAACTGTTTGTCTTTATGCTGTCTGCTATCTTTCTCTCAGCCTGCTGCCTTTCTGTTTGTCTGTCTATCATCTTCTCTGTCTGCTTCAACATTTGTAAATATGTTTGTAAATGATTTACTGATGAGAAATAGTGTAAAAGCAGTGGTTACCAAATGATGAACAAAGTGTTAACAGTTCAAGGAGAAAGTCGGTGTAAAATGAAAATTGGCATGTTAAAATATCACATGCCAATTTTCATTTTACACTGAATTTCTCCTTTAACAAATGCAAAATAAATGCTCATTGGGAAGTAGTTATTATAAAGTCCTACCAACTTCTGAAAGAGAGTTTGAAAGAGAGTCTCATCAGTTTTCTAGACAAGGGTAGACATCTATGTACCAGGAGAGGAGTAAACAAATATGCACTCACATTGAGCAGGTGGAGAGGGCTAAAACCATTTTCTCCACTCTTGCCAGTGTAGCAGACAAGAGTAAACATCTAGTGGACTTAAAACCATATTACACTTAAAACAATGCTTCACCTGGTAAAAAAGAAGTTATCACAGTGATCCAGACCAGTGTAGCCCCTGTAAATCTTTGGTTTGAGTAAGGTAAATTTATAATGTTTATTTTTAACTGATTTGGCATCCAAATGTCACTCACCACCCAGCTGATAATAGACTTATGCTTACGCTACATCCCACCTTTGGCTGGGTGGTCTTAACTGGTGTCTCACACCATCTCCTACACGCTCTTAGTTCTCCAAAAACAACCTGCGAGTTTTCCACTAACCCTGACAAAGAAAGAGAGTCTGGTACTCTTAGGTGGGTGGAGGGCCTCTAGAGAGGTGTAAAATCATCTCTTCCACTCTGGCCAGTGTTCCAGACAAGGCTACACATCTACATATCTACCTGTCGAATACCTTTGGCTGGGTCATCTTATATGTCATGTCTCGGACCATCTCCTCCACATTCTCAGTTCTCCAGAAGAACCTGTAGGTTTTTGGCTGATGTTTACCCACCTGTCACCTACCTGTCGCCCACCTGATTAGGGTACAGGTGCTGACATCCAAACACACTACCAAGCATACAGCAACACTGCCAAACACACAGCAATACCTTCACCGCATCATCTTCAAACACTCAACAAACACACACCGACCCGTCCACAACAACACTTTCAAACACACTACAAACACACACCAACACTTTTAACCACACTGCCATACACACAGCAATACTTTGTAGATGGAGTAAATTTTCTCACAATGGGTTTCTAACTATACTTGTAAATAACAGAATTTACAATCTGCAGAACATTTATTGATAATGCAATTACATTTTTAGTACTGCATATCTGTATCTGTGAATATCATCTGTATAGCATGTCATGTGTTGTCCAGGCTTAGTAATGACCAATCACAGAAGGCAACTTCCTTATTTGACAAAACAGAGACCAACACTTTCTCAATTCCCATTCCACTCTGATGTTCTGATTCAGGACAAATTCTACATCTAATTCTGGTGTGTGATTCTGATTCTGATTCTGATCTTTGCCACGCTTGAGCTACATCCGCCTCGGCTTGCGTGTGAGCAA
>CM050199.1:17057500-17065000 GCA_027475355.1 Coilia nasus
CTCTGAGCTACCTTCCCAACCACCAACTGCCACTGATATACTGTACAGGGTGGAGCAGAAAAAACTGGACCACTTTTTTTCGGATCAGAATGATTCAGGGGGCCCTAAGCTCCACAGGGGCCCACAGAGGACTATGATATTTTATTTTATTTTATTTTCAAAATTTATAGCGGCACCCCTGTGTGTGTGGTGTGTGTATGTGTGTGTGCATGTGTGTTTGTGTGTGTGCGCGTGTGTGTGTGTGTGTGCGCGCGTGTGTGTAATTATAAAATGGCCCGAATCTGGGCTATTAGGCCCAGATCAGGGCTATATGAGGGCCAGATCCAGGCTGCTGACAGTCCAAACTGAGACCAGAGGCTTGTAACAGGCAGTCAGAGTCGGCCTGCGTAGCTGTTTGTCAGAAAAAATTGATGTCATGTTTTGAGAGCAGCTTAAAATTCAGTCGGGAAAAGCACCCCGCTGGTTCCGACAGCAGGATTGTTTTTTGTTTGAGGGTTGTTTTTGTTATTTGGCGCTTTCCTGCGCTGTTATTGAAGTCTTTTGTAAGCCCACTGTGAACTGTGTTCAGAACGGCTGAGAGATTGGCGTCAGCCGACAAACAGACCAATGTTTTTTTTTTTTCTCTAAGCATGTCTTAGTTTGTCCAGAAAATAAAGACCATCACACTGAAATTGCTCACAGGAAAAAACATAAGCGTTCATGCTGAGACAATATTCAAAGCCTTCAGAAGTAAAAGGTGTTTCCTTGTTTTTTTGTTTTTATTCAGTCTTACAAAAATAGTACAAAATTCTTTTTTTCCACATGGAGTCACTGGGATGGTCTGATAGTAAATATTAATTGGCATGATTGTAGTATTTCAGTTAGACTACATTTTTATCACCTCATGTCATTTATTGAAACATACATGTCCCGTTTGCATTGTGTAAAAAGGTACGGTGTATCTTAAAGGTGTACTTCCACGAGAAACCGTTTAGTACTTGCTCTTTTGAAATATGATAGGTCACCCCGAGTTGCATATGCATGCTGCATATCAAAATGTTTTTCTACCCCCATTTTCTATATCAGTCAAAAGAAGACAATAGGCTGGAAAAACGACCCAATGCGAAAAGGGCCTTCGGCGTGACGCAGACGTGAAAATACATATAAGAGAAACTGACCGAATGGGGGCTTTAAATTATGTTAGCCTGTGACTCGCATAGCAGGCTAGTTAAATGGCTGAACTGCATTTAGTCGGGCACTTGCACTGTTTTGTCATGCAAATATTACCATTCTGAAACGTTCATTGACAAATGGTCAGGAAGCGACTGTGCTTGTGCCATCTCTCTTTCCTCTTCGGATTCAGGATCAAACACATAAGGCTGTATCTCCAAAGACATTCTGTGTGCAGTTTTAGCGCTGTCAAGTTGACTTTTCCCCACTCTGCTATCAAGTTGACTGTGGGGCAAAGTAAGCTGCAGGGAGCATGACACGCCTCTGGTGAAATTGTGTCGTTCTCCCGGCCCCACCCCCTCCACCAAACTAAAACAGCCTGAAACAGAAGCACTAGAACATTTTTTTAATCAAAACCAGCGCACAGGGCAATTATCAATACTAGAGAACACCGCAAAATGAATGAAAACATGATGGAAGTACACCTTTAAAGGAGAAATTCACTGTAAAATGAATTTTAGGTATGTTAAAACATGATAATGAGTTGGTATGTTTGCTAAGGAGTGACACTACACTAGCCTGTTGCATTTTTAACGTTTTTTTTTTTTTTAACCATTTTTGCTGAAAATGCTCACAATGATAGTGATCAGGGCACGGAGGAAGATTGAATATATCACTATTTTCAAACCATTAAAAAACTCGAAGTAGATCCACATTTTCTTTAGTAGTATAACAAGGGCCTTAGCATTCAAAATGAGGCACTGAGAACTTTGTAAGTGTACAAATGATTTATTAAAAAGACTGTTTTCACAGGTAGTACATTGCGGTAGTTCCCAGTGTACACTTAATTTCTCCTTTAAATCTTTATGACTCTTGAGCAGGGAAGATTATGGGTAGTCTATAAAACTAAGTTCTACAGCAATGAAAGGTTCTTAAATTCGATGTTATATTTTATGGATGTCAAGATTCTTCACAGCATTCAACCTGCCAACTTTCTTACCTCACTAGTAAAATGCTGCACACTAGTAAATAGCCCACACTGTAAGATTCCCCCTCCCCTGTCATTACTGCACACACACACACACACACACACACACACACACACACACACACACACACACACATACATACACACCACCCAACACCCCACCCTCCCTTACTGGGCCCTACGTTCTGTTTCCCCAGATTAGATTTCCATCTCCAGTCTCCCTGCACCACCTCCCAACAGCTCTCTGCTACCCAGCATGGGACAGCCAGGCTCAAAGACACACATCAGTGTGTGTGTGTGTGTGTGTGTGTGTGTGTGTGAGTGTTTGTGTGTGAGCCAGGCTCAAAGACACACACCAGCGCTTCAACGCCACCAGACTCCACTCCAGTGTGTGTGTGTGTGTGTCTGTGTGTGTCTCTGTGTGTATTGGTGAGCAAGGCTCAAAGACACCTACGCTTCATTGCCACCAGACTCCTCCACTTGAGTGTATGTGTGTGTGTGTGTGTTCGTGTGTGTGTGTGTGTGTGTGAGTGTGTGTGTGTGTGTGTGTGTGTGAGCAGATAGCAGCCAGGGTAAAATGAGCTCCAGATCGTGGTGGAGATGGGCCAGATCTGGTTAACGGTCACCCTCTATCTCCCTGCAGCCCTGGATGGCCTACATTACACAGGCAGAGCGGAGGGGTGCTGTTGGGGTAGTGAATACATTCTAGCCCACTGGAGCTCTAAATATCAATGGATACCTGACCTTGGGATGGCACTTGAATTGGTTTGCAGCTGTGTTTGCTATGTTGTTTTCGGTTACACTTTATTTTACTGTCTCTGTTAGTTTTTCACCATGTAAATCCTCATTTTAAGTGGAACAACAATGGAAGTGACTAATAGCAGGCACTGTGCTGATAATAGGCTTGCCTACGCTACATCAGTTAGGTACAGTGTAACAAAGTGTGTATATTACATATATATATATATATATATATATATATATATATATATATATATATATATATATATATATATATATATATATATATATATATATATATAGATGTTACATACATATATATGTTACATTATATACTTACACTGTAAGTACACTGTGTGTTAGGGTTAGAGTCAGTGTTAGGTATATACAGTACAGTGTAAGTACATAATATTACATGTACATACACTTAAAAAGGAATTGTAAAATAAAGTGTTTTTTCTGTAATATATAATGTAATAATATGAGGGCTATATATTTATAGTATATTAATGTATAAAAAGAGTGTCATTCTGACAAAAGAAAAACAGGGTCATGATTGTGGCTTTTAGCAGGTAAGGTAAGATAGTAACATAATTAACAAATAGTGATTATATTTTAGACTCTACAATTAGCTTTTCTTCTGGTGATTGAAAGTCACTCAGTAACTCATTTGTAAATGGTAATACATGAGCTACAGAGACACCTAAAAATAGATTGTGGAGAATCAACTTGATCCAGGTTTGGTGCTGATTAATTTACATTAGTTCAACAGTGTCTCACCATCTCCCTGCCTACCTGACTGACTACCACATACATATTCCAGTGAAATAGAGTAGAGTGTTATGGATTTAGAATAATAAATCCACATATCCCTCCATATATCCCTCGTATCATTACATTTCATATGAGAGACTGTTTGACTAATGTAAATTAATCAGCACCAAACCTGGATCGAGTCTATTTTTAGTCTCTGTAGCTCATGTATTACCATTTACAAATGAGTTACTGAGACACTGTTAATCACCAGAAGAAAACCTAATTGTAAAGTCTAAAATGTTATCACTGTTTGTTAATTATGTTACTATCTTACCTGTTACACTGCTAAAACCCACAATCTTCAAACTGTTTTTTTCTGCTCACTTTGTCAGAATGGCACTCTTTTTATACTCTTTGTATAATATAAATATAATATAGTCCCCATATTTTTACATTCTATATAATACAAAAATGTAACACCTTATTTTACGGTTCTTTTTTAAGCATGTGTACATGCAACAACATGTAATATTATGTACGTAAGGACCCCCTTGAAAATGAGATGGTTCTCAAGGGGCTTATCCTAATACATAAATTCTAGTAAAATATATTCAATTCCGCCGAAGCTTCAAAGCAGACGTTTACTCTGTGGGCGAATGGAAAACATCTGGTAAGCATGTCTAATTCTAAAGCACATCTTCACAAATATATTCCTTGGTGCTAAGGGGAAAACAAAGTTAAATTATCATATATATGTATATAGAAGATGACTGGTTTTAAAAACTCACCATTATGTTAGAAAAAAATACACCAAAATCCAGAGCACTTCAGTTTCAGTATGCTATGACACCTACAACAGTCTTACAAAAAATGGAAATGGAAAATAAGCCAGAGACAGAAGCATGTCCTTTGTTCTGGGGATGTTATATTTTCACTATCTGGAGATGACACAGCCAGGGAATTTCCCGTGTATTTGAGAAAGCTTCACCGGACACTGAAAAAAGTCCCTGTTAGGAATTTTCTACAGTTTGTCTTCCCTCAAAGAGCAAGGCATCAGCAGTGAGCCCTTTGCGCTGTGAAATTACACCAGCAAACAAACTAACCAGCAAAACAGATGTGCCCTCGCTCTGATGTGTGTTTCTGTACGGAAAAGCTGCATTATTCACAGGAGTCCAGGGACTGCATAAAACCCCAACATACCTCAGTGATCCCCACACCCACTAAAGACAGAAGATAGATACAAGTCCTTACTGTCACTACACAAGTACTGTACAGCGAGATGTCGTTTTGAGTCAAAGTCAAAGGAGGCACAGAATATAGAAAAACAGAATAAAGCAATGAAATTGAATTTTAAAAAATGTGCAAATATATAAAACTAATTAAAACATATACATGAATTAAAAAAATGCAATGATACCTGAATATTTACAGTGACAGTGTTAAGGTGTATGACACCATCAGATTATCCATGCAGTTCCATGTAATGCTGTTTAACTGGTAGACACACTAGAATAGTAAGGCGCTAACAGCACTACAGACAATACCCATTGAGAAGGCCACCAGATGAAGACGTACATCTGGAAAGAAGGCGAATGTGGATAAATGTTAAGAGTATAGGACATGCTTTAATATAAGCATTGGGAATTTACAGCTTTCAGGAACCAGATGACCAAATAAACATAAAAAAACAACATATAAGCAAATTAAAAGTATGTAATTACACAGTCAAAGGTTAGCACGCTCCTTCAAGTCAAGGAATACAAGTATTTAAAACCCTTTATTTAAGTTATGGGGTACAGTGGTAAAAACACACATGAAATTACACACATACACATTTGCACGCGCGCGCGCACACACATACAAACACACACACACACACACACACACACACACACACACACACACACACACACACACACACACACACACACACACACACACACACTATTTCTAAAGGCTTTTTCATGTCCTCACACACTATGGGCTGGACACTACTCTGCTCAGGCCACAATGTCTGATCAGACATGAGCACAATGGAGGAGTGTACAGCCTGTCTGTATGGGTTTCCTGCTTAGAGAGCATTTCCTGTAACACTCCTGCTGTGTGTGAGCTCCCAGGAAGGCTGAGGTGAGGTGGGTCAGCCCTGCTTTGGCATGTGGCAGAGCAGTCATGAGTCTGGGCAGACAGCTATATGCAGAGGAATGCATTATGGGAAAGAGTGTCAGGTTCCTGTAAACACAGCCCAACACATATGGAGTAGACACAGCAATAAATAACTCAAGAAATCAATAATGATAATGAATAAACAAATGAATTAGCAAAGAGAAAATTAAAAACAAAAAACCTTTTCATTTTCCTTGTCTTTATGTTTATGCTCTGATTTACTGATAAAAGTACATGCACACACTCTCTCTTTCTCTCTCTAACACACATAGACACATAAATAAACAAATTAATTACAAAAGAAAGATAAAAAAAAAAAACTTTTCATTTTCCTTGTCTTGAGGTTTACGCTGTAATTTACTGATAAAAGATGCCAGTTTAGTTTTTTTTTTTTTTTTTTCATATTTTGTGACATATGTATATCTTCCAAATTGTAGACTTGTTACATTACACAAATTACTGGGGGTTAGAATTTTCAATTAATTTGACTATCATACTGCTTTTATTTGACAGTAAAAAGTCTGAGATTCAGCAGAAAATAACTTGTTCAGTTTAGCTTATTTAGTTCATTTAGCTTGTTTGATTTCAAAATTCCAAGTGTTTTTTTGAGCAGTCAGTGAAGTTTAACACCTACCTATGACTGTAATTCAGTACAAGTTAAATCAACGAACAAAGAATGTATGCAGCACCTTGTCTTCCTTTTTTAAAGTGGTCTCTAAGCAGCAGTTTTTACAGTGCATATAATTAGCATAATGGCATTGATTAAACTGATCTTTCTAAACAACGCATCTCCTGGGAATGCTTTGATTATTCCCTCTCCGTCTCCTGGGAATTCTGTAATTTTCCCTGTGGTCTCCCGGGAATGCCCTGATATTCCCCCCAGTCACCAGAGGTCAAACAGAGCTTGGGCATGACATGAAGAGCAGAGTTTGGAGACAGCTCATCAAATGTAGCAATGCTATGCCCTCACCCTAACCCTGAGGTGCTTTCTTGATCTAATATTTTATTCATTTGTGTCCCCTATATGTGCCTAGAATATGAGCAATATGAAGTTCTGTAATGTGAATTGCTGAGTGAGCATCATTATGCATGAATGACAATATGGCTTAACGAAAAGAATACTGTAACACTTTCTATGACTTTCTGACACTTTCTATTTCTATAAACTTTAAGCAAAACACTGCATTATAAAGCTAGGTTAACCTCTGGATAAAGACTGCAATGAGGTGAAAAAGGTCAAAGAAGGTTTATAATGTACTATGCACTTTAAGTTGTAAAGGCTTATAACATAGCATTGTAATGCCTTACGAGTGCAGTCATAAGTACGTACAAATAGTTGTGAATACTTATAAAGCTTTATGAATGCATTATAACCCTTTGTACATGTGTTTATACAGTGTTTTGAATACTGGGTTCATAGAAAGTGTTTTTTTTTTTTTTGATCCCACAGGATCCAAACATTGCCTGATTTAAATAAATAAATAAAATCCACTTGGAGCATACACAGTGTGCAGACCACTTTTTCAAAGTATCTGCTATTTTTGTCTAGCACCTGGACTATTTTATTTGGATGTGGGCCCCTTTCTCCACTTTCTGACGTTCATAGAAAATGTTATGAAGAGTACTACTTCTTTCACAAGCTTCTGGTTTATGGCTTGGCCCTAGTTTACTCACACACTTACTATTCCTCTTTCTGAGCTGTA
>CM050199.1:17072500-17080000 GCA_027475355.1 Coilia nasus
TGTGTGTGTGTGTCTGTGTGTGTGTGTGTGTGTGTGTGTGTGTGTGTGTGTGTGTGTGTGTGTGTGTGTGACCTGTGGTGACCCGGCAGGTGTGTAGTCCATGGTGGAGGACCGGCGTTTCTTCTGGACGAAGATGGCCTTGCGCTTCTTTCTCCTGCGGGTTGGTTTGGCCAGCTCACCCTCCACACACTGCTCTCCCACACTGGGCCGCCCAACACGCTTCTTATAGTAATACGCTACACACACACACACACACACACACACACACACACACGTTAGTTTGGCCAGCTCCCCCTCCACACACTGCTCTCCCACACTGGGCCGCCCAACACGTTTCTTATAGTAATACGCTACACACACACACACACACACACACACACACACACACACACACACACACGTTAGTTTGGCCAGCTCCCCCTCCACACACTGCTCTCCCACACTGGGCCGCCCAACACGCTTCTTATAGTAATACGCTACACACTGTAGGTACAATCACAAAGAGACTACACTACCCATGGTTCCCCTGGCCACACCTCAGGTGATAAGCCCTTCTCACATTTCACACCCTTCCTTCAAAACCCCTGGCGGGCTACAGCTCCTTCTCTCTGTCGGTGGATTCATCGGGTCACACAGACGTAAAGAGAGGCACCCTCTCTCTCTGTCTCACTGGCCGGGCAAATGGCCGCAGACCTAAAGAGACACTCTCCCTCTACTGCAGGCCATCGGGCCAAGCAGATTACAAAGGAACTCGTCAACATGCGCAGCTAAGTAGACAACAATGGACCAGAAGGTCAGAAGTACTTTAACTCGAGTACGTTTACTGGAAAGGCGACCGGATTCCCTTTCCCCAGTTCTATAGCCGCGATTACAGGGCGACCGGATTCCCCTTTTAGGCTACATTTGTTGAGTTTGATGAAACGAACTACTCCTAATCCATAGGATTCCCAGCATGACGCTGAGGGAGTACAGTTTCTGTAAATGTCTAATGCGCGACGAACCATAGTAGGAAACCTCTTAATCGAGCACTCGGTTCCCAGCTATAAGCTGAGAGAGAATTCTCCTACGGCAGTCAAAAGGACTCTTCTTCACTCGGATCACCGCCGATCAACGACTGAACAGTGGCGACGACCTCGCCACGGATCCTCCAACACCCAAGGCATGACTGGAGCAACTCCACCCGAGACAAAGGACACGCTCAAGCAACATTTGCGTAAGGCACTTGGGCATAGTTAGAATATTGCTTAGCACAGCAAGAATGTTTAAACTTATGTCTGATGTAAACATGCACACTGTTTTCATATAGACTTTGAGTTGACCATTTGTTATGTTCTTTTATTTGCTACTTCGATAGACAGATCATGCATGCTCTCTCTCTCTCCCCCTTCTTACTAACCCTGATCTAATGCCCTGCATTGATATCTGGTTAAGGGAAATGTTTAGCTAACAATAGCCTAGCCTATTGTTTCAAAGCGATTTAATCATTTGCCACGTGCACACCCCCGCTCTCCTGTGATCAGGCAAAAGGCCTAGCTCACATACCAAATGGGGGGTGGGGAGCCGTGACCCCCTCCTTATCTCTCCCCTCTCTCACTCACACACACACACCACCTTATTGCCTTGCATAGACACACACACACACACGCACACACATACATCACTACCTGTAGGATTAGTTCACACCTGTAGTTGTTAGTTAATAAACTATACCTTTTGAAATAAACTGTGTCTTGTCTGTTACTGCAACAAATACTCTGAGAGCCACTGCCAAGAAAGATCCTCACTCACCTTCAAGACTAATGAGACTGATTTTAATGAGACTGATATGAGACTGATATGAGACTGATATGAGACTGATCAACTAAGACCAATTAATTATTACAAACTCCATTCATTTGTAGGGTGCGCCGCGTAAAAGTGGTTATCCCTACATTATATTTATGGTGCCCCGCGTGAGGATTGGCAACGTTGGTTTCAGAGTGTTGTGGCAATAACAGATTAATGCTCAGTTTGATAGAAATAATTTTTGAAATTTGAAACTTTGACCCCTGCAACAAGATGCAGTGGCAGATCAAGTTTCAGTTTGGTGAACAATCACAGATCCAGTGAAATTAGCAAGGTATATTCATGTGTGTTTTTTTAGACAATCTGTAGTATTGTGATATTAACTATCACCAAATACTAATTAGAATATCAGTAACCAAGAGATAATTCTTTTCAGGAAACAATTTCTGTTGCCCTAGCAACCTACAGAAATTTGATATTATAAGAGAGTAATTAGCAATTAAAGAAGTAAAATTAACATTGGTTATCACCCAAGTATTTGTGTAAGCCACAGGTTAAGCAGCTCTTGCCTGTGCATCATTCAAGTGTTGCTTTAACCCCTTATTTGCTTTGCGACCCCCGCACCTCCAGTTGTGCTTAAATAAACAAGCAGGATGAGTCGTAAAAGCTCACATGCCTTAGAAGGCAAGGACAATGTCCACTCTGATAAAGAGAATGTTGAGCTTGTTAAGTTTATCTCAAATCTCCTTAGAATAGACACTAAAGCAGAATTTGAGCAACTGAAGGAGTGTCGATCAGAAATAGACAGAATAATGCAATACATCAATAAAACTGCCAACATCCAGGAAGTAATTGGTAGGCTGTTCCTGCATCACTCCCAGGAATCCCACCTGGAGATAGAAATCCTTCGCAAGGAAAACACAGCGCTAAAAGCTAGCCTTCATAGTTTAGATGCAGCTAACCAAGCCTTGCGTAATGAACTAGAGTTAACCAATGACTTGATACAGCAGTATGTTAGCAGACACCAGCTAGATCTAGCAAGATCTGAGCAAGAAATTGCTGTTGACCAGGCCCTTAAAAAGAGCCGTGAGATACGTGCCAGGGCCCAGGCGATGCTTAAAGCATTCCCCACACAAGTGGAGACAAAAGCACAGCTGGATACCAAGGAACAGGCCCTGCCTGATCACTACATTAAGTATTCCAGGGACCAACACCTATCTCCCTGCTTAACTAAACAAACATGCTGTGACATAAACCCCCCTCATAGTTCAGATGGAGTTAGTTCATACCCAGTGGCACCTGGGCAGCTCCTAAAGCCCCAGGTTACTGAGAAACACAAGAGGACACAAGGTCACTCCAGGCCCATGCGCCAGGAAACCTCATCCTCTGAAGAATATGGGGAGAGGCTTCACCCTCTAGGACAACCATATCCAAGTAGCTCAGAAAGTGATCACACTGGGAAGCTAGTGAAGACACACAGAGACCGCTTCCCCACCCTTCGCATACACCATCTTGACTCCCTTGCAAAAGACATTGAATGCTTTGACCCTGATAGCTGCAATGCTAACATTGACAATTACTTTGACATGATTGATGACCATCTTTCTGACTTGCCTCATGCTACCACACGTGAGAAACTCAAATTAATTTGGAAGTCAACCAGTAAGAGTGTTCACGATTTTATCAAAACTCAGCCATCGTACATTTGTGATAGTTACTCGAGACTAAGAAAGGTCCTGATTGAGGAATACTCCTCATATGTTGATGAAACATCAGCTTTCATTAGTGCCTTTCAGATCCGGCATAAGAGAACAGAATCCCCTCGCGAATATTATCACCGGATACGGAACGCATACTTCCAGGGCAGAAACGCACCAGGCCTGGAAGAAGACAGCCGTTTCAAATCCCTCTTTCTATATAATCTTCACCCATGTGTGCGTACTCATGTCACATTAGCATGTGCACGGGATAACCACACCATGCAAGAAATTAAAAGGATGGCTCAAATGACATGGGAGGTAGCCGTGCGCCCAGCACGCAAACCTGAGCGACCGCTCAGAGAGTTCAACGGTAGGCCTCTTGACAGTTCAGCATCAGAATTAGGCTATGGGTCCCTATCAGAAGAGTCAACGGACTCAGGCCCCACACAACGCCGCTCTTTACACAGCCACCACCAGGGTGAGTGGATGAGCTGGCAGAACCCAACAAGGCCCCAGGGTCATCACACAGATGACCACAGCAGGCCAAGTCACCAAAACCCACAAGGTGAGCAGGCCTATGCTAAGAAACCTAGCTGGCGACAGCGTCGCTACCCTCGCTCTAACAAGAAGCAAGCCAAATGCTTCGACCGCGGTACACAAGCTTTAACCCATGGTAAGGAAAGTGACTGTTCGAGACAAGCCACGCTCCAAAGGGGGGATGGTCAGTCAGAAGCACCTCCACTCCGAAAGGGGGGGTGGAAAGTCAGTAACAGTTAAACCTAACCAAGCCACCTTGTCTATGCCTCAAACTCCTCCTAACTTTCATGAAGAGTAGGCTTGCTAACCCATGCAACTAACACTCTTCCCTTCTTCCGTTTTTGACCTAAATGAGATGTGTTTTATCTGTTATGTTTGAATGTTTCAGATGTTATGACCTAGTTTAGACAGCTAGATTATCATCTGCCCAAATGCCTAAAGCTTTAGACTTTTTGTGCCCAGTGCCTATGCCTTTGAACTTTTACCTTCATCAGGACTGAAGGACCCTGAAGGACTATGACGTGTGGACTGTACAGCTTCTGTGCTCTTAGGGATATGACTTGGTCCCACCCCTAAGACCAAAGGGGGGATATGTAGGTACAATCACAAAGAGACTACACTACCCATGGTTCCCCTGGCCACACCTCAGGTGATAAGCCCTTCTCACATTTCACACCCTTCCTTCAAAACCCCTGGCGGGCTACAGCTCCTTCTCTCTGTCGGTGGATTCATCGGGTCACACAGACGTAAAGAGAGGCACCCTCTCTCTCTGTCTCACTGGCCGGGCAAATGGCCGCAGACCTAAAGAGACACTCTCCCTCTACTGCAGGCCATCGGGCCAAGCAGATTACAAAGGAACTCGTCAACATGCGCAGCTAAGTAGACAACAATGGACCAGAAGGTCAGAAGTACTTTAACTCGAGTACGTTTACTGGAAAGGCGACCGGATTCCCTTTCCCCAGTTCTATAGCCGCGATTACAGGGCGACCGGATTCCCCTTTTAGGCTACATTTGTTGAGTTTGATGAAACGAACTACTCCTAATCCATAGGATTCCCAGCATGACGCTGAGGGAGTACAGTTTCTGTAAATGTCTAATGCGCGACGAACCATAGTAGGAAACCTCTTAATCGAGCACTCGGTTCCCAGCTATAAGCTGAGAGAGAATTCTCCTACGGCAGTCAAAAGGACTCTTCTTCACTCGGATCACCGCCGATCAACGACTGAACAGTGGCGACGACCTCGCCACGGATCCTCCAACACCCAAGGCATGACTGGAGCAACTCCACCCGAGACAAAGGACACGCTCAAGCAACATTTGCGTAAGGCACTTGGGCATAGTTAGAATATTGCTTAGCACAGCAAGAATGTTTAAACTTATGTCTGATGTAAACATGCACACTGTTTTCATATAGACTTTGAGTTGACCATTTGTTATGTTCTTTTATTTGCTACTTCGATAGACAGATCATGCATGCTCTCTCTCTCTCCCCCTTCTTACTAACCCTGATCTAATGCCCTGCATTGATATCTGGTTAAGGGAAATGTTTAGCTAACAATAGCCTAGCCTATTGTTTCAAAGCGATTTAATCATTTGCCACGTGCACACCCCCGCTCTCCTGTGATCAGGCAAAAGGCCTAGCTCACATACCAAATGGGGGGTGGGGAGCCGTGACCCCCTCCTTATCTCTCCCCTCTCTCACTCACACACACACACCACCTTATTGCCTTGCATAGACACACACACACACACGCACACACATACATCACTACCTGTAGGATTAGTTCACACCTGTAGTTGTTAGTTAATAAACTATACCTTTTGAAATAAACTGTGTCTTGTCTGTTACTGCAACAAATACTCTGAGAGCCACTGCCAAGAAAGATCCTCACTCACCTTCAAGACTAATGAGACTGATTTTAATGAGACTGATATGAGACTGATATGAGACTGATATGAGACTGATCAACTAAGACCAATTAATTATTACAAACTCCATTCATTTGTAGGGTGCGCCGCGTAAAAGTGGTTATCCCTACAACACACACACACACACACACACACACACACGTTAGTTTGGCCAGCTCCCCCTCCACACACTGCTCTCCCACACTGGGCCGCCCAACACGCTTCTTATAGTAATACGCTACACACACACACACACACACACACACACACACACACACACACACACACACACACACGTTAGTTTGGCCAGCTCCCCCTCCACACACTGCTCTCCCACACTGGGCCGCCCAACACGCTTCTTATAGTAATACGCTACACACACACACACACACACACACACACACACACACACGTTAGTTTGGCCAGCTCCCCCTCCACACACTGCTCTCCCACACTGGGCCGCCCAACACGTTTCTTATAGTAATACGCTACACACACACACACACACACACACACACACACACACGTTAGTTTGGCCAGCTCCCCCTCCACACACTGCTCTCCCACACTGGGCCGCCCAACACGTTTCTTATAGTAATACGCTACACACACACACACACACACACACACACACACACACACACACGTTAGTTTGGCCAGCTCCCCCTCCACACACTGCTCTCCCACACTGGGCCGCCCAACACGTTTCTTATAGTAATACGCTACACACACACACACACACACACACACACACACACACACACGTTAGTTTGGCCAGCTCCCCCTCCACACACTGCTCTCCCACACTGGGCCGCCCAACACGTTTCTTATAGTAATACGCTACACACACACACACACACACACACACACACACACACGTTAGTTTGGCCAGCTCCCCCTCCACACACTGCTCTCCCACACTGGGCCGCCCAACACGCTTCTTATAGTAATACGCTACACACACACACACACACACACACACACACGTTAGTTTGGCCAGCTCCCCCTCCACACACTGCTCTCCCACACTGGGCCGCCCAACACGTTTCTTATAGTAATACACTACACACACACACACACACACACACACACACACACACACACACAAACACACACAACATGCACACAACACGCACACACACACTCTCTCTCTCTCGCACACACACACATACACATGAACAAACATGAACAATTTTGATTTTGGTCTGCACGGAGCAGTTCTCGGGGCACACCCACTCTCACACCCACCAACCCACCCCCACCCACACACACACACACCAACATACACACACACACACACTCACACCCACACCCACACCCACCCACCCACATACACACCCACCAACCAACCCATACACACCCACACACACACAAACATACACACCCACACACAAACACACACACACACACAAACACACACACACACACTCACTGTATTTGGTCTTGGTCTGCACGGAGCAGTTTTCTGGGCACTTGTCGGTCACGAGTGTGAGACTGAAGAGGTTGGGACAGCACTGCAGCTTCACACACACTTTACGACAGAAGTCCGCCACCTGCTCCGCCACGCGCA
>CM050199.1:17092500-17095000 GCA_027475355.1 Coilia nasus
TTTCTCTATGGAGAGTCGGCGAATTGGGCGACCAGAGTGAATTCGCCGGCAGTGAAGCGAATTGGGGTGACCAGAGCGAAAAAGAGAAGTTAAAAGTCAGTTAACTTTATGGTAATGAGCTATGACGTAGAATACATAGATTTACCAATGTCCGTTAATTACTGAGCTAAATCCAAAGTTCTTTGGCTAAATCCAACATTCCAAATGATACATCATGAGCGAACAAAGCGAACAAGGCGAATTCAACAGCGAAGCTTCTTCAGCAACCTCGGCGACCTGTTCGCTCTGATCACTTCTGATTTGCAACTACAGTAAATGTTGTGTAACATTTCAAAGTTATTATGAGAGATATATTAGATAGATATTAGATAGACGTATTCAGTGTTGCATGTGTTGTCACTATTGAGGCATGGTGACAAATCACAAACTTGAAAGGATCTTTGTAGCAGACTATTAGCTGTCAGTCTGTCAGGCCCTTCTGTGTGTCCAGGGGATTTCCCCAAATATGTTCACTTGTGACACGTATTAATGCTAGAGCCAACTCCAAGACTGCCACTGGTGTCATTATCTCTGTGTCAACCTGAAAAGGTAGCCACACACTCCACATTGCTTTCTTTTATGCTTTAACTCCATCGTTTCGGCGCCAGGGCTTTTGTCGAGGTTGGAACCAAAATATTGGGTGGACTGTTTTCAGTTTCAGCTACTTTACAAAGACCAAAAATGAAGTGCCTTATCCTTGTTAGTCCACAAAGTGACTCTGAGAAATAACATGAGATATTCCTTTATTTGTCACTCAATGGGGAAATTTGCAGTGTTGTGGCAGGAAGAACAGCAGGATTAAAAAAAAAAGAGTTAAAGACATACTCTCTCTGGTTATACAAGAAAATAACAGAAAAGAATTGCCTGACTCCTGCTGGTAGTGTCTGTGAGCGATAGCGATGGAGAAAGATTTTCTGACACACCAGTCTTGTCAAATCTAAACCCAGTAACAGGATGTGGCTAGTGCCCCTAGCAGCATAGGCTACCTTCTTACAGCTCGCTCTGGGCCGATTCAAAAACGATGGAGTTTCCGCTTTCCCATGTAAATGCAACTAAACAAAACCAGCTGTGTTTGTGTGCTTGTTATTTATTTATTTGTTTGTTTATTTATTTATTTTGTGATGATGCATCATCTGTTCAAGCTTAGATGTCTATGTGTCTATATGTCTATTTTTTTGCAACAAAGAGAAAATACTCAAGCTAATATTTGACTATATTATGAGGACTTCACATTGATTGATTTTATTACTTTTAATGCAGTCATATTTAAATCTAAAATTACTGTAAATAAGATTTATCTTATTGCATAAAAACAGCCCAGTTTAAGGTCCAGTGTTATGGGGTGATGTCCATACTGTACACCCAACCAGGCCACTGCTGGAACAAACACAAGTCCTTTTTATGGAACTACCGAGTCATAATATGCCTGCAATATCTCAAACAGTTCCGTGAGACAAAACGAAACTTCTCTTCGATTAGTCACTTCAGGCCTCATGCAAAGGTCAAACATGTTGACTTTGGCCTATTTTATTATGTTCAGCGTTTGGTAATGCACCATGCTCCTGCACAAGAATTTAAAGTTTGAAACAAATCCATCTGATATCCCAGAAGGTTGTTCAGTCACTACCCCAGGTAAGTTAACTCAGAGTAAGAAGTAAACCTACTAACAGAGGAGTCTTATGGCTTCATTCTCCTATCAAAACAAACACAGAGGGCTCTTATATTAGGGGCTTTACCACTTACTCAGAGTTAACATGCCACGGTAAGGTACTAAACCTGCTTTCTGGAATACCCCCCTAGTCTGCTAGGAATGTGTATCATGATTTTAAAAAGTACATGTTCTGTGTTTTGCCTACAGGAGTGAAGCAGGCCACCGTAGCTGGCTACCACAGATAGTTAACGCAATGCTGTCACAACCACCACGGCCATGATGTTGACATAATCAACTTGTTTGTTTCATTTTTGCTTATGTTTTTTTTTTGTTTACTGTTTTGCTTTTGTTGCTGTCGTGTAGTGTTTTGTAATTCATCATCGTTTGCTGTTTTGTGCCATTACGTTGTTTGGTTTAGAACACAACTCCAGTATTTAAATAAAGATATACAGTATCCCACTGTAGCCCACTATGATCTTGATAAGAAATATAGCCTGCTATGATGTGTATGTAAATATAGCCTACTATGATGTGTATAAAAATATAGCCTACTATGATGTATGAAAATATAGCCTACTATGATATGTATGTAAATATAGCCTACTATGATGTTTGAAAATATAGCCTACTATGATGTGTATAAAAATATAGCCTACTATGATGTATGAAAATATAGCCTACTATGATGTGTATGTAAATATAGCCTACTATGATGTGTATTTAAATATAGCCTACTATGATGTTTGAAAATATAGCCTACTATGATATGTATGTAAATATAGCCTACTATGATGTATGAAAATATAGCCT
>CM050199.1:17100000-17102500 GCA_027475355.1 Coilia nasus
ACTTGTGTTTATCCTCCACTACATCCGTGCCACTGCGCAGAAAGAATTTGATTTGGAGCTGTTTTTTCCAATTTCTGGTCTTGACTATTTCAAGAATAGCTTTTATTGGTATGTTTTATCATCCTCTTTCGCTTTTCTTTTGTCTTTCTCTCATTCCCTCCCCCTCTCCCTCCCTCTCTCTCTCTCCCTCTCTCGCTCTATTCCTGTCCAGATCTCCAGGTGATCATCACTACTCAGAAATAAATAGACCCCTATTTATATTAATCCCACAAGCCTAGATGTCACACCCCTGTCAGAAAGCACAGGCCAAGCTCACCGACAGACCCTTCACAATGACCGTGTTTACACGGATATTAAGTGTCCTGCCTGCCGTCAGGCTTTTAAGTTTTGCCATTTTTGTGTGTGCACATGTAGACATATCTCGTATCCTGATTCCAGAGAGCCAGGAGAGCCATTTATTGCAGCTTTTAGAAATCTAAACTCAGCAAGCTGGAGTACTCCAAAAGCAAACGGGACACTGTACACCTGCTATACACCTTACCCTGGTTTGTGGCCACTGGTGTCAAAACCTCTAAAGCACGGCGTGCAAGATTCACTGCTGATTAGGAGCAAACGTGCTAGAGTGAGCTTCTTTAGAATCCTTGGTGAGAACAGGGATGTAGCATGCTGAGGTCAGTAACCAGGATACTGCTATTTATCATGCCCATAGGGTTAGGATTCTCATGTAAACACCATATTCTGGTGCAGATGATCAATGTGGCAGGATAGTCACGGCGGCGGTGACAGTGTTCCTCAGAAGGAATATTTATTATTTTTTGTCCTTTTCAATTTTTTTTTCTTAAAAACCGTGCAAATATTTAGTGAAGAATAAACACCAAAAATGCAAAAAACAAAAACTTGTGTACAAATACAAAATTAAATGGGCATCAGTTTGCCAGGCTATGCCAAAAAAGACACTGCACAAGATTTCTGAACAGCCAAGTAACACATGTACCTTTCACTCCCTGACTCTCTCACCAACTGAGGCTCTGGGGCCTAATACAGACTAGTGCTACCTGCAGCCCCTCCCACAGGGTAGCCCAAATGCAAACTTAAATTAACACTGTAATCACCACATAATAACTAAAAGAAACAAAAACAAAATACACAATAACTTCAAATCATTTTCTTTAACCAAAAAGCCTTAGGTGCATAATAAAATATAGTTAGACATAGGGTTATTAGGTTTCTCTGGGCTCATGTAATCACCATGTTCTGGTGTAAATGATCAAAATCTGTACAAGTGTTATAAGTGGGATACTGAAGAAGGTAAACACACTATACTTACAGCTTTTACCAATCATTTTTACACTTTATATCATGTTTACTTTTCCAAAACTGTGAACACTTTTGCACCAACCACAGACTATGGGAGTCAAACAGTGTTCTCTTCTGCATTACTTTAACACAATTGCATCTGATCACCACTTCAACCAAAATTCATGATTACTTCTCTCAGTTACTAATGTTCACAACCAACACAATTACGTACAACAACAGCTAACTTTGGAAATGATTGGCAAAAACTTTAATACTGGAACATTCTATTCTATTCTATTCTATTCTATTCTATTCTATTTTATTCTATTCTATTCTATTCTATTCTATTCTATTCTATTCTATTCTATTCTGTTTTGTTTTATTTGTTTTCCATTTGGCTCAGCTCTCTTCTATTTTATTCTGATATATTCTTCTTCTTTTCTCTACTTCCCATTAGAGCCCATTTTCCAGATGCTAAAATTAGCTTTCAATTTAAAAGCTTCCCTCTCACAGCCACGTAAAGATTTACAAAGTGAGCAAACAGAACCAGGAAATAACTTTAATTAGTCAGACAGCAGACAGATCACTCCCTCGCTCGGGGAGAGAAGGCAGAACATAATTACAATAAGAGTGAGGTTTAGATAAGCTAAAGAAATTGAGAAAGACGTCTGTTTTTTTTTTTTTTTTTTTAAATCTTCTCCATTCACTTGGAAAGTGTGTGTGGGCATGTGCGTGTGTGTGCAAAAGTGAGGGAAATTGAAGGGTGTGTTTACTGTTGCTCATAAAAGTCTGTATACGGTGTGTCTGCGTGTGTGTGTGTGTGTTTGCGTGTGTGTGTGTGTGTGTGTGTATCTGTCCACTGCAATTCATTGGTAATAGTGATGTGATCCTCCAAATATTCCTGGAATGCTGAAAATAAGGATTTATGACCTTGGGACGCACGAATGTCCAAAGCTGGGAATGGAGAGAAGCATTTCCGGAACATTCTATGACTCGCTCTGATCTGCCTGTTTAACTCAGCTGATGGTCCTATTCTATTCTATTCTATTCTATTCTATTCTATTCTATTCTATTCTATTCTATTCTATTCTATTCTATTCTATTCTATGCTAGACTAACCACATTGACTGTCATTGTCAACCTGCAGTATTGTCAGTGAGATTTCATATGATCCACACTGGATTCACCTGCTCATTTCACA
>CM050199.1:17105000-17110000 GCA_027475355.1 Coilia nasus
TTACAAACAACAATGTATGTAGTAAACAATGTAAAAACACTGTAAAGGCAAGGCAGTCAACCAATGTCATCTGCATGTGATAAATTTAGTCTTGATCTTTTTTGTTCATGCTCTGCTCCAGATGTACCTTACAGTAACAATATTTACTTCTTTCTCTTGCTACCCCTCTTCCTCTTTAAGCTCACTTTCATCTTCACTGTCCCCCTTTCTCTCCCTTATGCTACAACACTGCCTTACATTTCTATTGAAGTCTGGGTAGCTCCCCTATTTTACAGTGTTTAAGCCTGATTGCTGAGTTTTGCATTTTGGCATTTAGTGTTCTGGCACCTGACGATTGTGTTTAACCAGTTGGCGGCAAAGTTGTGGTCAATTGATAGCTAGTGTTTAGAAATTGAAAGAATGTGACATTACAATATAATCATGTGTGTAAGGCATATAAGTGTGTTTAATGTTTTGCAAATCACTGTGTGTAGTGTTTTGGAAAAAGTGTGAAGCTGAAAATGTGTTTAGAGTGGTGCCAATCTGAGCCAATGTTTTGTTATTTGAGTGTTAGATTTCATTAACAGTGGGAAATTTTACATTTTAGTGTGTAACCAAACATAAAAAACTGTAATACCCTCATCTCAGTCACTCTCATTGGATTTCAAAGCAGAATGTGTGTGTATGTGTGCACATGTTTTCGTGGTCAAAATGTGGAGCAACAGTAATTTGTAAGCATAACTTTAATTTTATCATTTTAATCAGGGTGCACAGCAGAAAAGAGGACTAACGTTTCAATGCTATGGCATTGAATTGTTAGTCTGCTGTGCACCCTAATAAAAATGTAAGTTTCAATTCGGAGCAACACAGCTGTAAGCGTAACTTAAATTTTAATTAAGGGGCACAGTAGAAAAGGGGACTAACTACCTTCATCAGAGATGTGGAGATTTCCTTCGGGATCAATAAAGTAACTCTACTAATACCTTATTTAAAATGTAAGTTAAGTTTACATCTGTATTGCTCTGAATTTGTTAACTTTTATCATCAAAACTGTCCCTCATCATCGATGCGCCGGATGTACACAGAAGCACGGTAGACCTACTCCTTTTTGAAATTAAGAAAAGGACTCAGAGGCCCAGAGGAACGTGTGCCTTACGCAGCATCAGTATGAATTATGGAGTGCCCCAGCAGCTAGGCAGACTGCTGCTTCAGACCACAGCGGATATGCTGTGATGCACTTTCTATTAGAGATGTTTATACGGCGGGCTGATTCATTCAATCTTACCGGGAATAGATTTCATTTCACACGAGGGCAGAGTAGAATAAAATAGAATAGAAAGTGCTGCCTCGTCTGGGTCATGGTCCCACTAAGCATACCGCTATATGTGTGCAGTGATAATATCATGGGCAAAGTGGACAGGTGGGCTCTGCTGATGTAGTGATGGAGTCTGAGGTGTGTGGTACTGTAGGATGGCAGTGTTTGGTAGATGTGTGAGTGTTTGTTTGGTGTGTTTGTTTGTCTGTGTGTGTGTGTGTGTGTGTGTGTGTGTGTAAAAGAGAGAGATAGATAGATAGAGAGAGAGAGAGAGAGGGAGTGAATGACAGAGTGAGGGAGAGAAAGAGAGAGAGAATAAGACAGAAAGAGAGAGAAAGAGAGAGAGAGAGTGAGCGAGAGACTTAGACAGAGGCAAAGAGAAAGAATGACAGAGAGAGGGAGAGAAATAGTACATCTTCATTTGATTTGGCCCAGTGTAATCCTACAAGTAAGATGACACAATTCACTACTGGCACCACACTGTAAACTAACTGTGATACCAGATACAGTAATGCCTAAAAACGTGGCCATTTTTTCATCTTTTAACCCCTGAGCACATTAGCGTGAAAGTACTGTGACTGGTGGTTATTTCTTGTCATTCTCTACAACACATCAGACAGTTCTTCTTCTATTTTGTGTAGTAGTTGCCAAACAACCAAAAAACCACATAGCCTGTAATATGTGATACAGATATGGCCTCAGGTATGGCACAGTGGATAGTGAGTTTAGAGAGATTTACAGAGAAAATTACACATAGCTTAACTCAACATGAGGTTTAAACACACACACACACACACACACACACACACACACACACACACACACACACACACACACACACACACACACACACACACACACACACACGCATACTCACACACACACACACACACACTAACTTTTACACAAGTGAAATTCCGCCACAAACGCTGTGTAATATCCCAATCGATTCTTCATTCTCCCTGTCTCTGAGTGTGTGTGTGTGTGTGTGTGTGTGTGTGTGTGTGTGTGTGTGTGTGTGTGTGTGTGTGTGTGTGTGTGTGTGTGGGTGTGTGTTTGTCTATGTGTGTCTGTGTGGCTTTTATATTACAGTAAACGGGGGAGGGAGCAAGAGGAAAGGTGAGATTGAAGAAGATAAGAGATATCATTACATCATAAAACATCATGAGAACATTAAATAAACACGTCAAGTCATCACCCACCCACCTTAACGCTCTCTCTCTCTCTCTCTCTCTTGCTCTTTCTCTCTCTCTCTGTCTGTCTCTCTATCTCTGTCTCTCTCTCTCTTTCTCTCTCTCTGTCTCTCTCTCTCTCTCTCTCTCTCTCAAACACACACACATACACTGTCACACCTTTGTGTGGGAATTTCTAAGAAGGTTTCATTACATTGCTATAAAGATAAGGGGTATGTGGATATGTGGGGTTAAAGGTGCACTTCTAATGAATATTGAGAATCACTCTCTCACACACGGTGAGTCACAGTGACTGTGTGTGTGTGTATGTGTGTGTGTGTGTATGTGTGTGTGTATGTGTGTGTGCGTATGTGTGTGTGTGTATATGTGAGTGTGTGTGTGAGTACATCAGTCTCTCACTCACACTGTGTGGAAGTCTGTCTTTGGACTCCTAGGCCTAATTATTATTCAATAATACTGGGTGTGAAAACCCACAAGATTATTCAATTAGGAATGGTAGGAGTCTGCAAGTCCATGAGATTTAGTGTCAAGCACAGACTGCAGGAAATCAGCTAGTGGCTAAATCTGGTATGTGACTAATGCCTTTATAAATGGCTCCTGTAAGAAATACACTACAAACATAAATACTGACTAGACAAGGCATGAAAATTGTAGGAAGTTGTCACATAGATGTGACTCAAATGTGAGATATGAATGGGGTGAGGAGAAGAGAAGACAAAAGTAGAGAACAGAAGAGAAGAGGAAAAAATAGAAGAGAAAAAGAAAGAAAGAGTGGAAGAGGAGAGAATCTGATGTGGAAAAATCGCTCCATCAAGTCTACAGCTAATCTAAGATGGAGGAATCAGCACTAATGGTAGAGTATTAATCTGGTATGGGATAACTTGCTAGCCTGGTAAACCAGCCCCTCGTACTTCATTTCATTTTGTACAGAGACTCTGGACCAGACACCGTCAGAAACAATTTCTTCCTGGAGGTGTGGATTGAAGTTTAAAACAAGCCTCTGTCTTTACCCAATCGCTAACACCTGGTCGTCACGAATGCAAGTAGCCTACCTACGCACTACAATTCAAAAAATGTAGCACACAAGATCAACGTCACCGCTAACAAACACACCCTCTGTTCGCTGATTAGATCGGTCTTGCTGGGGCCGACTAAATGACCCTCAAGAGATTCCGGTCCAGACCCTCTGTACAAAATGAAACGAAGTACGAGGGGCTGGTTACCAGGCTAATAACTTGCTCCACTTACTACCGGAAAACTTGTATGAGAAAATCTGCTCAAATGGGAGACTGAGAGACTGAGAGGTGGATGTGCTCAACTCCAAACAATTAAGTCTTTGGGTGCACAAAAACAACAGTAACTAGATCAAGGAAAAATAAGCACACTCTCAAGTAATATTTCTTACGTTTTTTTTTAAACTGACAGCATGTCCGAGACGGACGCGTTTCGGCAAAAAGCTGTCCTCAGACAGCTAAATAAAACGTAAGAAATATTACTTGACAGTGCCTATATTTCTCCTTGATCCAGACTGAGAAACTGACCCATTTATGGCATGGCAATCCAGACCAGGACATTGTGCCCCAATGGTATTTATCCGACGAGCTGACCCCAAATCAGCTGTTACCAGACATTTTGCAGATAGCAACCATTCAATCAAGGACTTAGACTTCTGTGGCACTGACCCTCTTACTCCCAAAAGACATGTTGGAAATGTAGATAAATGTTTATTGCAATGTGAATGTAGATACATCTTCTACTTAAAAACACTTCATCCGAATGGTTTAAATGAGGAATTTGATATGCTCTGTTTCCTGTGACTTTTACCAAATGGATGAAGTCAATTAGTTCGCTGTGCCGTGTTGGTTGTCTGATTACTATGGCCAATGTGGTGTGTCTGATTGGCTGGTTGTCTGATTACTATGGCCAATGTGGTGTGTCTGATTGGCTGGTTGTCTGACTACTATGCCCAATGTGGTGTGTCTGTCGAATGAGCTTTGTGTGTACCTCATAATTGTCCAATCATGTGGTAATCCTCCTTAAATGTCATGTGATCTATTAGGTGTCTTGGCCATTGTTTGTATACACCTGTTCTGGACTGGTTAAAAGGTTGGCTCCACATACTGCTTCTCATTTGCACCAAGGGACTGAAACGTCTGCACAGCACTTTTCGCACTTTTTTGCACTTTTGGGATAATGTGAGAAAAAAGCCTCGAAAAAACTTTTAAAACATATACTAATTACATGATTTAAAACTAGACCTTTTTTGACTTTTGTGTTTTCTTGAATGTGAGTCCTCCCTGTCTGTTCCCAATAGTATTCAGACATAATAGTATAGCCTAAGCTAAAAAATAATGGTATAATAGTATAATAATAGTATAGCCTAACCTAAAAAAATGCCCAATTTGCATAGTGGCAATCTAGTATGATAATATGCCCTCACTTGCATATGTATACCTGTAATCTAGTATGAATAAATCTGTTCCGCTGGTTAAGTGGTAATCTAGCATAGGAGA
>CM050199.1:17117500-17120000 GCA_027475355.1 Coilia nasus
CATACAGAAGGCAAAGTATGTATTGTACTGTAAAGATCACCCCCTTCACAACCCGTTTGAAGCTCACCCATTAGGTCGGAGACTAAGAGTCCCCTTTTTGTCTGTGCAACAGAACTAAAAATGATTTTATCCCTAGTGCAAATATGTTTGCTAAATTTGCACAATACTGCCTTTTTGCACATAAATGATTTTGGGAATTATCTGTGTGAAACCTAGACTGATGAAACAGAGTATGTATTTATTGTTTCATGTATATTTTTCTGTTGTGCCATTTTTGTTTTGTGTATTGGTGTGCCGTGTGCTGTGTACCTGACTGTGAGACAACTTTCCTTTTGGGAAAATAAAGTAAATGGAATTGAACAGTCATGCATGCAAACTGATAAAAAATAATAAAGAAAATAAAATTAACACAAAATATTAACAATAAAAATGCATACATGTATACTTTCTACATTTATGCATTCTATGTATTTGTGTTTTTTTATGCAGTTACATTGTATTTAAACAGTCCTGGTAACAGTGTACCTACATCATAATACAGTGTGAGACAGTGCAATTTCATGTGTAATAACATGTAACATTATGTACTTACACTGTTTCTTAGGGTTAGGGTAAGGGTAAGGATTAGTAGTTTGTACAATGTGAGTATATAATGTTACATGTTGTCACATGTAGATACACTGTAAAATAGGACTGTTAAAATAAAGTGTTATTTCTTTTTTCTCTCCTCCCTCCTCCTCTTTCTCCCCCTCTTTCTTCTTCTTCTCCTTGTAATGGTTCTTGCAACAGTTCCCTTTTAAATGTGCTTGAGTCAGGAATGACCCACACTTAACACCCAATGTTTCTCCTTGGAACTGCTTGCTTCATGTTTACTGCATGTTAAAAACACACACACAGAATGCACACACATACACTCTAACACATGCACGCAAACACACACATGCGCACACACAAACTGCGCTTATTTATCCATGAAAATCCACACACATATGCAGCACTGGCTTTACTCTAACTTCACCCTACACAACTCTACAGCCAGCCTAGAATAGATGTCCACAGGCATATGTATTTACACAACTTTACCCTGCTCTACAAAACTGCACTGACAGCCTAGATGACCACAGGTATATTTCACAAGTAACAATATAACCTTACTCTACATAACTCTGTAAATGGCCTGGGTGAGCACAACCATATTCCAGAATTATCTACACAACTTTACACAACTATACACAACTCTAGAAATGGCCAAGATGGCCACAGGAGTATTCCACAAGTATCTACACAACTCTACTTGATGCAATTCTACAGGCGACCTACATGGCCACTGGCATGTTCTACAGGCCTCCACACAAGTGCTCTCTACTCTGCACAACTCCAGAGTCAGGCAGGAAATACCAGCTGTACAGAAATCGAGATCGTGTAACCAAATGCACTTATCCACCATACCAAACTATGACAACCACATATATTGTCAACCACTCAAAACAACTGGCAACAACTTTGCATGATGCTGCATTAATCTATGTTAGCTTCAACCAAAAAACACACAAGGGAGTTTACACTACAACAAGCCAAGCTTTATCTTCACAACACCTGACCACCAACAGGGGGGACGTAAGGAAGACAGTCTGCTTCATGCAACAAAATGTCTTAATTTGTCATTTTGATGGTGAACAGACACATGTTTTTTTTGTGTGGTACTTCAGATATAGATCAGATCAGAACAGACGCTGACCTCTGGCTACCATATGCAATCTGCATTTCAGGAATGGCAGAGATTGCATTACGTTACCATACATTACATATACCACATGCTTCTATACAAAGTGACTATTATACCACAGAACAGTAATTGTAGCAGTAAGCTACGGGACCTACTGGAGCTGAAAGATATATTGTTATCGCATCTATATAGAGATATGATTATTGTATCTACATCAAGGTATGCACATATTAACATTGCGAAAGACAATGATATTCACAGTATAAAGATTCCCTGCTTGGCCTGCATGTACAGCTCAACCAATCAAAAACATCCTTTTTCCGCTTTACCCTCAAAGTACCATTAAGCCCAGCCAACCACATATCTCATTTTAAACTTGCTGTTGATTGACAGTCGCAGCCAGCCAATCACAAACATTGCAACTGTGCACTGGGACTGCAGTTAATTGATTAGTGATTTTCTGAACAATAATACTGCACTTTCCACATCCTTTTGTAAAAAATACAAAAAAAAATGTTTAAAAAATAAGTTAAAAATTTGTTTTAGTTGAACCTATAGTCATATCGTATCGTATCAAGGTATCTGGCAAAAATATCAAGCTATGATATGACCTATGACCTACCATACAGGATCTAGCAGCGCATGCTAAGCTACGTACAGGACCTATCATAAGGAAACTAGCAGTCACAACTAAGTATTTAAGATTTTAAAATAACACAACTATAAATATAACAAATGTACATAGCAGATGATAATTGGCACCAGCCACCAGCC
>CM050199.1:17130000-17140000 GCA_027475355.1 Coilia nasus
GGCTGATTCCTGACTGCTACCCCACTGTAGTGTGCTTATTTTATTTCATCAAGCTTAATCAAGGGGACATTCCAAATAGGTGGCAGTGACTCATCCAGAAAGTTCCAGAAAGTCTCTGTTTCACTCAGATTTCTCAAGAGGAAGCGGTTGTATTTACAGGAGATTTGTCACAACATCAAAGAACCGTGTGAAATTGTACCAAAGGGGCATATGATATCATCTGTTCACTATATCGCGCGCTATGTAAGTGCGTCAGTTACATTAGTTGATTCCCTACACCGTTGACTTTACAGATAGTCAGTCACAGAAAATGAGTGGATATCCTACATGCAGTGCGCTGTACAGTGGATAAGTGAACATTGCAAATTTGATGCCAGAGTGACTCAGACATCTCGGAGGAAGTGGTAGCACTCCCAAGAGTCCTGCGACTTCACTCTTCCTGCAATCCTCTTCATGTATATATAAGGGGATTTACCATTTGGTGTCAGTTTACCAGATAGTACAGTATATCAGTTCATTTCCTATATAGTGCACCATGTAGTTAATATAAGTGTGCATATAAGTGCATGTAATAATAATAATAATAATAATAATAATATTTTTTACTTGTATAGCACAATTCATACATACAAGATGCAGCTCAAAGTGTTTTACAGTTTGGCAAGGTCACTGCAAGACAACATTGATGCGGAGTCGCGTGTTAACACAAGTCAACAGTCTTTGTAGTCCAGAGGCGCTAGAACTATGCAATGCGCTGTTGATGCGGGCTCTTGCGTGAACAAAGGTCAACAGCCCTTGAAAACCAGAGGCGCTAGAACAAGGGAAGTTCATTTACGCGCAGTCGGGTTGTTAGTGTCCCCAGGGAGCAACAGGGCTAAGGGAAAAACTCCCTTTTTGTTTGATTTGTGTGAATTCAAGGAAGAAACCTCAGGTACCAGTGAGGAAAAAACTCCCTGTTTTTCTAGGAAGAAACCTCAGGCAGAACCACGTCCCCCAGGGGAGCCCATCTGCCGGGGCTGGTGACATTTTGGATGATGAGGTTTACCATCCGGTCTGAGTAAACCTACCCGGGTGACTAAAACCTGCTTTCCGGACCCTCCCAGTCCTTTCCTAGTCGTGTTTTTAAACAGACTTTAGTCATTGTGGAAGTTATGGTAAAATGATCATGCTTTACATCAGCTCTTCCTCAGGCTCCTTTGAGGAATTAAAAATCTGCATATATCTTTCTGGGCTAATATGGCTAATATGGCAAATTCTGTCATCTAAAGCTGGCTAAACCTAACTGCTGGTTTTGACTGTAATGCTGCTTGAAGATTTTTCATCTCACATCAATAAACAGGAACTGATAATTTACAGTAACTTCAGATCCTAGATGTGCACAAAGTCGAGGTAAGCCCTTGCCTAAGGCTGTAAACATGCTGGCTTGCTAAGCAGAATAAATACATAACGGCTGTCTGTGTGTGTATTTCAAAATAATGCCCAAAAGGTCAGGATAAACAGACATTTCATGGCATTATAAGAGGGTTACACTGTGTAATTCATTGCCAATATGCATCAATCATTTTGCCCTGTATTACGCAGCCTTGTGCAAATGAACTGAAACACGAAGGGAAAAAAACGAAACACAACTCTACAGAACGGGCTGCTGATGCAATAACTGCTGTAGCTGCATCTGACTCCTTAAATTGCATTAGGCCACTTAAAAGTACTTAAAGAGGGGCATTTGGGCTTGGACAGAGACAGAGAGAGAGAAAGAGAGATAGAAAGAGAGAGAGAGAGACAGAGAAAGCGAGAGAGAGACAGACAGAGAGAGAGATCAAGAGAGAGAGAGACAGAGACAGAGAGAGACAGAGAGAACGCACAGACCTCTGCCTGTGCCAGAAGTCATATCTCACAACATCAGTGAAGCGTCTGTTTCCTGCGTCTGCGGATCCGGCCCACCGTTCGGTTCCGGTCCAAAATTGAATAGCTTAAGTCCAAAGTAGGTTTTGCATAATCACAGTTTAATACAGACTGACAGACAGACAGACATTTAATCACAATCATTGTGAGTGTAGTGAAATGATTTTTAAAACTGGCCTATGAATATTAACTGGCCTTTGAATATCAAGAGGCCTTGATTGTAATTTGGAGGACACTTTTTTTTTTTTTTTTGAAAGCATTCATCCCCAACCCTAAACAATTTATTTAAACTGCCTTTCATTTTGGTACCACTTGAGTTGTGTAATTTGATGAACATGATGACAACCATGTCAAAACATACTCACACTCCTGTGCTTTTTAAAGAGACATGGGCCCTTGTTTGAATACAGAAACAGCTGGTGGAAATGACAGCACATATGTTCTGTTGCAACAGACACGGCATTTCAGAGATGCAGAGAGTGAGCATCCAACATTCAGTTAAGGCAAGTGCAGGCTAGGTAGGCTCTGGTGTAGTCAAATGCACACTTCTTGTTTTTTCGTGTTATTATGTAACGCTCTCAACTTTAGTTCAAGTAAGTCTGGTATTTAGGGATAATTACAGTACATTGTCGTTTTTAGCTTCATGTGTTTTTTAAAACCAATAATTATTTCTGAATAATCTGGATAATTACTGCTAAGAAATAGGGTTGGGCGATAATACGATAATAAGGTATCTTGGTGTATCTAAAATTAGCAACGGTATCAGTTTCATTACCATTATTAAAAAACACCTGTTGCCATATACGGTATGTTGATACAGTAGCAATAAATGTCCTAAAATGTCAAAAAAAATTACTAAGAAATGTATGTTGATAACACTGAACACTGTCATTGAATGTCCTGAAATGTCAAACTTGTTCCTAAAGCCTCCTGGGAAACATATAAAGGCAAAACACTTTGTAGATGAAATGCCGCTGATGTTAGAGAAAGCGTTAACAAATGCAAACTGAGTCCCTATGGAACTGTACAAATACACTGGCCTCAGTGACAGAAAAAAGGGCCAAAGTAGGCTACATGCACTACTCAAAACAATTAAGGGAGCAGGCATATTATATGTTGAACTGTTGTACACCTGTTTCGACCTTGGCCTGGTCGTCTGGCATATTCACCAGTGTCCTGGTAACGTGTCCAGAGCCGACTTATCACGCTACGTGACGCAGCAAAATGACGAGCGACCTCCCTCTGAGTGTTCCCATTTTCCAACAGTTGCACAGTTATGGCCACATCTGCTGGATCCAGATAGTGCCTGGCAGCATTGGTTACAACCAGGAACCACAAACTCAGCCATATAACGATCCAAACTGCACACATTTTAGCCACTAGGGTACTGAATGCAACTGTAAAACAAATGTGGACACCTTGCCTTTATATAGGGCCTTGCTGCTACAAGGTTTCAGCACAAAAGGTTCCACATGATTTAACTCAAAACTCACCAACTGACTCACTGAGATACACTGCTAGTCAAAACTAAAGAAACAGTTCAGGTAAACTTGAAATTATATGAACATTTTTGCAAAATGGGTTTGCTCCCTTAATTTGTTTGAGTAGTGTATTTATTCAGCCCTTCACCGAATTAGCTGAATCTAATGACTACTACTACTCTTCCGCCATTTAGATGAGTTAGTAAAACCTGAGGTAGGATACCATGCTAGTAAGCCATTCTCTATTGTTGGTGGTGTAAGAACTGTTTATGCCTTTCATGCCTAGTTCAGGGCTAGTTTTCCACCACGTTTTCGTACTGCTGTTTCAGTCACTGATTTCCACAATCCCTTGCACACACACACACACAGACACACACACACACACACACACACACACACACACACACACTCAGCCTGACACCATGCTGGCTGTCATGAATATCACTGGATAAGATGATAACTTGATAACATGACACTGTTATGTCACTGTGGATTAGCTGACTTGTGATTTATGATGAACTATTGGCGGCATGTAGCATCTGTCAAAGCATGTTTTTCTCAGTGCTGTGAAAGGGTATAGGCTTCGAAACTGAGAACAGCACATGGGTGTACATTCAAGACATGACCAGCTAAATAACACATACCTTACACAGACACACAGGCACGCACATGCACACACACACACACACATACACACAGGCACACACAAACACACACAGTATCTAATGCAATGGAGCAACCAAGTCCTGTAAATCCCCAAGATATGATTCAGTGTTTCTTTTAAAGTTGGAAAATCACACACACACAGAAACATATACACACAGAGACAGTCACACACACACACACACACACACACACACACACACACACCGGTATATGTACAAACCTGCAGTGATATGTGAAAAATGTCACACTGACTAAAATTACAGAAAAATAACAGAGAAAGACTGCAGGCATTCCCCAGCTTCACTTCCGTCAGAGCTCCTATCAGCAAAACAATCACTTCCTTTTTTTTCTCTGGGTTCCATTTAACAGTGACTCACAAACACACACACACACACACACACACACACTCACTGACACACTTGCCCGCACTCCTACACACACTATGAAGTGCAGCTGTGTTGCAATTTTTTCGCAGGACAAGAGTGCGCAGGAAATCAGGATTCAGTGTAGGACGTTGGGCGGAGCTAACCTGAGGCCTGCTGCTCCAGCTTGCAATTGGATGGACTCGACGACATCATCAACCGCTCCTGTGCGCCGGCTGACTGCATCCTGCGGCGGTGGTTGTCGTGGTAACCTCGTTGCCCAGCCCTGTCTTCAGAGCATGCCACACTTGTCTCTCAGTCTACAACACAAAGGGCAAAGGTCACAGGGTCAGTTTGATCAATCAGATATCAACAGGACAAACACATCGTCAATATATCCGTTTACCTCAACAATGGGATTCTCTTTTCTGATTGGCTGCTGAGGTGGACAACTGATTGGTTGATGATAAGGTAACTTTCTATAACTAGCTACCTCTAAAGTAGGACTCAAAAATTTGAATCACCGCTCCATATCAATGCGCCTATGAATGGTAGCCACCAATAAGACTAAATCTAAATCTAAATGACTGTTCATTCTAAGTTCTACTTTTCCCTAATGAATGCTGTAAAGTAGCAAAACAGTTGGTTATTGTGGTAGTTCATTCATAGATTATCTTACATATGGAGGGAATTGTAGATTAAAATGTTTCCTAGATGCAAACGGGAGATAAGCGGAATAATGGCCTTTAAGGTGACCAGTTTCATGGAAATAATGACTCAGCAGAGGGAGGGAGGACTTTGCCTCCCCCTCGCCATTATTTCCACGGAACCGGTCAACTTGCCAGCCATTATCCCTTCATAACTACTACACCCCATGTGACAAGTATGTACTTTCCACTGGGTGTATATTATTTATCTGATACACCTTCCATGACAAACTATGTACTTTCCACTGGGTATATCATATCCACTACAACCCTGCATGACAAGCACAGTATGTACTTTCCATTGTGTGTTATCATACAGCTGCTGCAACCTACGTAGCCAAATGTGTGTTTTCACTGGGTAGCAGAAGCAGACACATTTTGTCATCCTCTACTGGACACTGCACGGCCAAGTATACACTTTCAGTTACTTAATAAAGGAGCCAAATGCCACATTGTTCCTTGCTTACCTCATACTACATGGCATAGCGTCTTTATTTCACTGATTAGTAAAATCTGTCAAATTTATTAACTGTGTTAGCTAGCTACTGCATACTATATGGCCAAAGTATCTACTTTCTGATGGCTGGAAGAAGCATTCCAAACTAAATTTGGTGACTAAATTCACCAAAACTACATAGTAAAGTAACATGTTATATCTTCTACACACTGTCCAGTTGTATTCTGTACCATATTAACAATCATTTTAATATGTATATCTATAAGAGCTAACACTTTCTATGAAGCTTGTACTCATAACACTCTATAAACACAATCATAAAGTGTTATAATGCCTTCACTAAGCGTATTACTGGTTGAAATTATTATTTATAACTCTTAATACATACTCATGACTGCATTAGCAAGGCAAGTAAATCTTTACAACTAAGAATGCACTGTGTCAGTTGAACTTGGAATAAGGCTTATGACAAAGCTTTATAATCCCTTAAGAGTACAGCTAATGAGATATGTAAAAATAGTTATGAATACATACTTTATGAATGCAATATAACTAGGGAATGAAGATGATATACATGTAGTTTAAACACAATTATTTAAACTCAAACTTAACAAATATATATATATATATATATATATATATCTGTTTTTGACCAATGAATAGAAATACTAAAAATATTAAACGAAAAAAACAGTTTAAGTCTTACTATTGAGTTGAGCTGAATTCTGTTGAGTTCAGTTCAACTGACTTAAATTAAACTCAATTGAGGTTTTTAGTGACTAACTTTTTATTGAGTTTTGCAGGTAAACAAAAAAGGAAAACAGAAGGAAACACACAAACATGACCAAACATGTCATCACATTAACAAACAGAAGCCAAAACCAGGCCAAACCAGCTGTACACCACAGGGGCTACAAGTTAAACAGAAAAGAGAAGGGATACCAGTAAGCACGTAGGTAAATAAATAAAACAGGAAAAATGGAATATGTGTTTTTCTAATGACATACACTTGCTGGAAATGGCATGAGAGAAAGAGAGAGTGTGAGAGAGAGACAGAGAGAGAGAGAGAGAGAGAGAGAGAGAGAGAGAGAGAGAGAGAGAGAGAGAGAGAGAGAGAGAGAGTGTGTCTTGCAGCCTCTGTGTCCTGGAGGCCTCTGCTAACCATACTGGAGACTTGCGGTGAAGTGTCTAAATTCACATGAAGCCAGTGTGTGTGTGTATGTGTGTGAGAGAGAGAGAGAAAGAGAGATAGAGCATGAGAGAGAGAGAGAGAGAGAGAGAGAGAGAGCAAGAGAGAGAGAGAGAGAGAGAGAGAGAGAGAGAGAGAAAGAGAGAGAGAGAGAGTTGTTCTTGGTCATCAGTATTAATATCATGGTGGGATTTTCCTGGTAACCATCATTTGCTTTTTGCTGACCGTTCTATCTTCCAATACTGTGTCGCACACACATGCACACACATACACACACACACACACACACACTCCGCGTGCGCACACACACATGCACACACATGAACATTCCATGATCATGTTACTGACATCCAAAAACAATCTTACACACACTGATGTCCATGCTGCTTTCAGCACTCTTGCACTTTACAAATTGCACCTTTCACTTACAGCACCTTACATACTGCACATTTCACTTTTCACCTTCACCAGACACCTCAGACTTCCTTCTTGCTGGAAGAGTATATGTTTACCTGTATATCTTGTATGTATCTGTATGTCTATTTACTGTTGATGTCTGAATACACTTCATGTCCATAAGTGTGGCTGTGTTTGTGTGTTTGTATGTATGTATGTGTGTGTGTGTGTGTGTGTGTGTGTGTGTGTGTGTGTGTGTGTGTGTGTGTGTGTGTGTGTGTGTGTGTGTGTGTGTGTGTGTGTGCGCGCGCGCCTGTTTTTAGTTTAAATTGCTCATTTGGTGCCTGGTGAAACACAATTTCAATCAGTCCTATGTGTAATGCTTGTTACATAGTGAATTGACAATAAAGTACACTTTGACACAGGCACTCACACACATACACTTTATATTTCATCTAAAACCAGGAAATTCTTTCAAACAAATACATACACACCTACACCCACTCAACATACTTTAACATTCCTAAAAGGTAACTCACAGACACACACATACACTCTGAATACTGAAACCCAGGAAATACTGTCAAATGAATTCATACACACCTATACACACACAAAATGGTATAGGGTGCCTCTTTCTTTCTTTCACACAAACACTTACACTTACCCACACACACACACACACACACACACACACACACACACACACACACACACACATACAGGTATCCCACATAATGCACTAACTTATCAGCCAAGATATGAGTTATGTACCTTGTGGCTCAGGTGGAGACATCAGCCGTGTGTGTTATGTTTGCTAATGTTTGCTAAGGTAATCTTGCCTAATCCTGTCTATTTAAGATTGTGTGCATGTGCGTGTGTGTGTGTGTGTGTGTGTGTGTGTGTGTGTGTGTGTGTGTGTGTGTGTGTGTGTGTGTATGTGTGACTGGTTTGGACTATGACTCACCTGCAAGAGTACCAAAGCATCTATACATAGTAATCAGGCAGATGCTATTTGCAGCTCTGACTAGTGGGAAGTATGGCGTGTGATGTCATGGGAGGGCCACTTTGTGCTAAGCACACACAGGAGTCTGACTGGGGTGGAGTACACAACAAGGCAGCTTTGATGATGTCCATTAACGCCAACTGCTAGAGAAAGGTTATAACAATGCTATAAAGCTTTGGGGTAACACTTTCTTTTATGGTTCCCTTTTTAGTGTATCTGCATGTAATGGTAATAATTTCTTTTAACCTTGTATTCATAAAACCCTAAAGGGTTATAATGCGTTCATAAAGCTTAATAATGGTTAAAATTAGTATTCAGAACTATTTATACATAATCATGACTACACTCATAAACAGGTGAAGCTTTATAACCTAGAATGCACTGTCACTTAAAGTATGAAATATGACTCCATAAGTACAGTCATGAGTATATATAAACAGTTACGTATACTTTATATACTTTATGTATGCATATAAGCCTTTATGAATATTTTATAGAGTCTTATGAATACAAGCTTCATAGAAAGTGTTACCCTATAAGTAGCCTGGTAAACCAGTCCCATCTATGTCATTTCATTTCGTTCAGAGGGTATGGCTGTGCTACATTAAGAAACGATTGTTTCCTGGGGGTGTAGATCTTATATCTTATGAATACAAGCTTCATAGAAAGTGATACCCATGTGATATTACAACCCAATTTCATAAGAGTTGGGACGTTGTGTTAAATGTAAATAAAAAATAAATGCTATAATTCTTAAATTATATAAGCAATTCATTTATTGGAGAATTGTCCAAGGACAACAGTTATTCAGTTATGTCAGTTATTGAAACTTTATTTTTTAATTGTTGTATGGGATATTTGTCGTCATTTCAAATTTGAGTCCAGCAACATGTCTCAAAAAAGTTGGAATGGTGTCAATAAAAGGCAGGAAAACTTTTATTTATTATATGTAATACTGTACATCCCTAACCTTAACTACTCAGAGAAGAAAAATCCACTGGGGTTTTTTTTGCCTTTCCTTTGAAACAAGATTGTGCTGTCAATATTTACTCCAATAGGCCTATCCACTGACACAGCGAAACACACACACGTTTACACACACGTGCATGCCGTGTGTGTGTGCGCACAGAAGCACTCACACACACACACACGTGCACACACACGCACGCAGACACACACACACACTCACGCACACACATACACGCACACACATACACACACCGAGACACATGCACACACACAGTAACACACACAAACACACATAAACACACCCATGCATGCATATACATAGTTTCTGACTAACCCTTACAAATACCCTAATCAGGTTTTCAAGAATTTTGGTCATGTCGCCTACGCCTTATGTGTGTGTGTGTGTGTGTGTGTGTGTGTGTGTGTGTGTGTGTGTGTGTGTGTGTGTGTGTGTGTGTGTGTGTGTGATGTTTGTGATGTGTGTTTCCCTAGATCCTGCAGTGGGATGACTTCCCATCCAAACACTCAGAGACGAAGGGAGAGGCTTTCGCTTTCATTCACAGGAACCTGATGAGTCACAGTGTAGCGGTAAGACTTCATCATAGCTACTCTCTGTGAAGCATTTATTATGCATTTGGTAGCTCTTAGTTAACACTTTATTCATTATTTTTCAAACTGTTATCCTTACACGAAAAAGAAGACGCTTTTTGAATGAAAGGTGAAATGCCTTCAAGCTCCAAAAAGAAGTCCAGTTGCATAGAAGTTAGCTCTTTTTACTGCTATGACCTGGATGAATGAGAATCTTCACAGACATAATATTCTTACATTACATCTCCTCACTAATTTAAACATATCTACTAGTGTA
>CM050199.1:17145000-17162500 GCA_027475355.1 Coilia nasus
CACAATGGAAAAATCTACTGGACTAGAGGGACGTGGATTCATTTGACTGCAATATTTGTGTTATTGAATGTGTACTTTCCCATTAAACACTCCAGCAGGGACGCGATGCATTTTTTTCCTCCCCAATGCCAATTTGCACCTAATCCACAAAGAACTCCCTGCAATGATGTACGCGGGTAAACCCCAGGATTTGCCACCCCGTGCAAAAAAAGCTTTAATTAAACGGATTCGGCACGTTCCACCAATTAACAACTTCATACTACAAATTCCAAGTCGAGCTGACGGAGAGGAATTAAACCGCACGTCGCTTCAAAATCATCAAAAACATTTTCTCCATCAGCTTGGCGATTATGAAATGACAAGGGCGATTAGCAGAACGTTTCCTATCTGCATTAATAATGCAACAGCCCATGTGAAATTTGCAACGAGGGTTAAAACCGAAAGAGGAACTGCTTGGTGTTTTGTGAGTGTATGGTCGTGTGTGTATTTGTGTGTCTGTGTGTGAGTGTGTGAGTGTGTGAGAGTGTATGTGTGTGTGGGAGAGAGAGACAGTGTATCGTCGCGGTTCCCTCTGTGCAGACCTCCTCGGGTCGTTACGTATTCAGCACGCCGCTTCTGTACTTTGCAGTCTAAAAGTATTGTAGCGGAAAAAAACTCGGACGACATAGCCTCGCTTTAACTTCGAATTTAATTCAGTAGAGCACGTCAAGGCGCACCGAACGAAACTAAAATCGAAGGGTTATGTCGCATCGTTTTATTTTTTCCCTATTCAAAGATTTTGCGTGCAGTTTTACACACCTTAACCGCCATGTTGAAAGTGCCTTTGACACATCGCCGAGGTTCACTGTGCACTGACGACTCTGTCTGCTTATCAGCTGTCATATCTACACACACATTTGGGTTTTTGCGAAAACTACGCATTTTATATAGAATGGCCTTAAGTTTACATGATTAAGCTGTAGGTAAACATCGTGTCCTCTGGGAATCCAACACGGCTTGGACAGGTTATGAACTTCATTCGACAACCCAATATTCGTCTTTTCAATGACATGACATTATGACCCAAAAATACACATTTTATGTCAGCCAACCGAAAACACTTTGGCGTTAACTATTAGTCGATATTCGATCCATCAATGTTGTTAAAATGCCGCGAAAGAGGGAATCGAAAGTAGATCTTGTAGGTTTCTTGTATTGCAGAAAAGCCATTATTAGACGCGCTACATAATGTCACTTTGGACAACTTGCACACTGAAAGCTTCGCTATTTCTGATTCCGCCAAAGGAGCCTCCGACCAGTTAAATATTTTACACAGGAAAAAGCTTTTGGGTTGGTCGTTTCGGCGAAAACAGAACACCACTACACCGAGCACACCCACGTCAAGTGAAAGAGGCCAAAAGCTCATATTTATCTTACCTCAATCAAGTTTTTCCACGTCTTAATTTGCGAGCTCTTTTCGTTCGGTTGAAGGCAGCGCGAACCGTGTCTCTTTCAGCTGCTCGGGCCAAATCCTCCTTCCAATATGGCATCCTACATCTGCGCATGTCTAAAAATCTTCAGATTATTTTCAAGCCAACTCCTTCATCGACCTTTACAGCAGTTGCAAAATTTGTTCGGCCAATTATAAATAGAATGCCGAAGCCTCCTCCCCCCACGTCGAGAGCCTTTGGCTTGCATCGTGTAAACACGTATTTGTTGTAGGCTACCAGAGTCGATTACACAATCTAGGTTTACACATGCACCAGGGTCTTAAGAAGCATTTTAAAAAGTGTAATGTTTACATTGAGTGTTTAAGATGGGGTTCCTATTTTATTCCCGTTTTAAGCATACCAGTCGTTTTTCAAGTGACACTATTTGTCTATAACAGCATCTTGTAAGATATCCTTGTTACAATTCTTGTCGGTGCCTTAACTTCAAGTCAAGTGCCTTCGCTATTAAGCTTAGACATGACTGAGTAACCGCTTCAATCGTTTAGTTGGGAGCCCTTTTAAGAATGTACTGTCTTTTATGCGTAATGCCGATGCGCCTACTAAGAAGTTGTTTACTCCACGTCCCCGTTGTTTCTAGACTTTGTTAAAAGTTCATTTTGTCATTTTTATGTCGCTAAACTAGGGCATTACTTGCTTAGAGAGGAGTGATAAGTCCAGAAGCGTGCCACAGTGGCAGTGGGGGTGGCATGACGAATGTTAACGAAAAAAAGATCGAAGTCCAAATAGGCTTTAATCGTCACACTTGAGTTCTAAAATAGGGCACATCTCCAACATCAACTTATTACATGTTTAATATAATAAATATTAAGCGTGAGCCAACCATGATTGTGTACAACATTTACTATTATGCGCGCTGTTTACCAGGCTACACAGTGTTTATATTTATGGATAATATTGAGCCGTTTGAAACTATAAAATCGGACTGATCACGAATCTCTGTGCCAACGCTGCACTCTAGTGGACAGTAATAGACACACAGTGGCATTTTACCTGCTGTGATCTGAATCCACACCAATTACGTAAGTGATGTGAATTTACACCAGACACTTGACTGGGCAGAGATATATCCGTAAAAGAAAACGTGTGAGCTAAATTGGATCAGAATATAATGTCAGCACATCATTAAAGTGGAAAACATTTCTGAGTGCATGCAATAGCCTTTATAGTCTCCTAATTCCACACCAGTGCATTAAAACATTTTGTTAGTGTTCCATGTGTCTCTGAACAGATTGGGACAATTAGACATTTATACAATTAGAACGCATTCGAACGTGCAACCACGTGAAGTGTATCCTCATCACCGAAGTGAATGTCTACGTGTCTCGTGCGTGGCCGTGATGGTCGAATGGGGAGCGCGGGCAGGTGAGGTTGTACGGACAACAGATGGTTTGGAGCTTGCGCACCCTCCTTAATCTGCAGAGGCTTTAAAGAGCACGCGCGTGCAGGCTGCAGAGATTACCCTCTGCACCCCGTCAACTGGCCATGGATTTTAGCCATTAAGCCTTTTCATGCTTTTTAGCCATTTAGTGAGATCTTCTGTATGGATTGGGAATACCCTAAAATAAATGTACATAAGGCCAGCATCCAAACAGGAATTATAAGACAGATTGTTGCATGTCCTCAGGAGGCTGAGGTCCTTCAGTGTCTGCAACAGACTTCTGCTGATGTTCTACCAGTCTGTTATGGTCAGTGTGCTCTTCTATGCTGTGGTATACTGGGGTGGTAGCACTAGGAAGAGAGACACTGGGCGTCTGGACAGAATGGTGAGGAAGGCAGGGTCTGTGTTGGGCAATTAGCTGGAGACTCTAAGTACAATAGCCAAGAGGAGGACCCTGAGCAGGCTGCACTCTATATACTGGACAATGACCGCCACCCCCTAGACACCATCTTCATCAATTCATCAATCATCAATAATGGACTGGACTGCTTGAGCCCACACACACACACACACACACTCATCCGCTGTCCGTGGTGGTGACTCCTACACCACCATGAGCAACAATATACTGCACGAAAGGACTCTTCCATAACTTTGGACAATCTTATTAGGACTTATTATTCTATACTTGGATTAAGGCACCTTATCATGACACTTCTCTACCTCGTGGATTTTTTACTATCATTAATTATCATTTTCCCAGTTCAGTGAATGTTGTATGAATGCAGATGTGTGCAATATGTTTGATCTGTTTCTGCAATGTGTATTATGTGTATGCTGCTGGACACCTAAATTTCCTTCGGGATGAATAAAGTACTCTACTCTACTGTACTTACTCTAAGTCCTTATACTGCAGTATCGCACACATTTTTCCACAGCTGTTGGGTTAAATAAAATAGCTTACATCGATTTCAGGCCAGTGCACTGAAGCTGCATGCTAAATATGCTACAGAACATGGACTCACAACAACTTAAAAAGAAAGATTCCTGATCTGATTAATGATGCCAGATGACGATGACCAAGTTGCATATATTCTATAGGCCATATTCGAATCTTTGTAGTCTCTAATTGGCGTTAGGTAACCTATTCTGCAATGCAAGAATGCGTTTTTATAAACATATATTCATACAGTAGATTTGTCTTTGGACAGCTGGTTGTCGTGTTTTCTGCCATTTCGGCCATAAACGGGTATGTGTTTTTGCGACCATGCAAGTTATGGATATCGAAACCTAGTCTTACTCCCAGACATCTTAATTATATATTACTATAAGAGTTATGTCTAAGGCCATCACACAACATTTTGGGCCGGAGAGAACACCGTAGACTATGCCCTCTACACCCATACTTCCCAATAATAACAATTATAAATGTTAGTCATGGTGTCTTGACTATGAGGCTCAGTGAAGAGGCCTTAGCCAAAAACGCCCTGCCTTTACTGTGTCTTTGTACATTAGTAACAGAATGTAGGCCACTACAGTCAGTCACAAAAAAGCATATCCAATGCTACTGTTGGGTTTACATATTTATCCAATTTAACTAAGATAACCAAACGGAAATAAACAACACGTTGTCTGTAAGATGTCGCCAAGAGCATACAAATCATTATGTAAAGACATGGGGCATTGTGCTGGTACTAATCCTAGTGAACGTGTTATGCCCTCAATAATTTTTATTTTTGACGCAAAGACCATCACATCATAGTGAGGCTGTCTCAGTCTTATACAGCACTGCACTGCGCGAACTGGACTGATTTATGGAGCAGTTGCCTCTGGGTTAAATGGAGCAATAGTTTTATATTTTTAGAAACGTGGCTGTTAAAATCTTGCTTGTGACTTGACGGACAGTTCCGTTGCAGCTGCAGCTGCTTGTGTGCGTCCGCCGAGGCAATCTCCAGCAAATAAATCAATTTGTTACAGGAAATCCAGGTTGCTTCATCTCTTTCTGCGTGATCAGATACGGCGCTGTGTGCTGTTTAGAGGACAGCTATCCACACAGACAGCCCGAGTTGCCAAATGCCAGACCAGTCACTTTATGCCTTTCCCTAACTCTCTCAGACAGTTTGAATGCCCCAGCCTAGCATTCATTTATTGTTTCAGTAGCTAAAACGACTTGGCTGGCCTGATATCACTTTCATCTATTTAATGGTGTTCAAAACAATTTGCCAAATGACCGAAAATTAGCCATCTGGCTTACATTTACTGAATTTCCAATCAATTGCCAATAACACAAAGAGGCCGCCTTATACCCGCTGATGCGCTGATGGTATAGCAGCATGTGAACCCAGAATGAAAGATCTGATGTACTTGGTAGCCTATATAAGGGAATATGCTGGCTATGTGTCAGACTATTACCCAGACTATTAGAGTCTTAAAAGAAAATGTGCCATCCATGGAAGATGTAATAAGTAACCTCGACCGTGCTGCCTGCGACTGCGAATGGGACACACAGTTGATCAAAAGGACGCTCCTCCGAACAAAAGCCAGGGGTCTCCCTCGCTTACACAGAGGCAGGAGGTGACGTCAGCATCTCGCGTATCTCCTCAGCTTGTTTGGAAAACACAAAAATGGGAAAGTGGAAGCGGCCGCAGTCTTGCCTGGACTTGCGCACAACTTTCCGAAGATAGCCTTTTGCACGGAAGGCTATTTAAACGTCTTTTAAGTTACGTTTGTTTGACTGAGGTGAAGTTATGCCGGTTGCTTGGGGTTAACCTACTGCTTTTCTGTCTTTGGTTTATCGACCCTCGATTTGGATGTTTTTCTCCAGTGTCGAGGAAGTGTCGTCGCCCTTTGTCCTAGGAGTCGTTGTTAAATCAAGAAACATGGACATGTACGGATTAAACGGGATTTTTTTGGCGAAGAGACTGTTGAGAAGAAAGATGCTTGTGGTGACAAACATGAGCGACATCACGAAGGCTTCGCCGCGCGGCTGTGATAACGGCTCATTAACGGATGGCTTCGGGGTGCTAATTCAAGGACTTCTCGCTGTGGTAGCCTTCAGCACTCTAATGTGTATGTTGAAAATCTTGTAGGGAGACTCTCTCCCTATTTTACACCGTGATTTGGCACCTAATGGTCATGTTATATTTTGTTAACACAGTCGCTGTTCTACTGTATATTGGAATGTTAGTGTCTCAGCTGATTACTGTAGAGGCTCGTCCTATAGGACAGTCCGTGAACACGTGGCCATTGTTGTCGTAGCCTACATTTAATCCTCAGGAGAAGTGAATGTCATTGTTGAGTGTTTGTAGTTCAATTAATCCTTACTGTCGTGTTTTAGTGCGCTGCAAGCATATTTTACTGTGAGGCATTCGATGGTGTTTTTGACAGGCTGGCATTTAATAAATAAACCGTAGGCGACCCACATCCAAAACAATACCAGACGACCTACATAAGCACTTTCTGGATGTCCCCTTGTTTATGCTCTGCGCCGAACAGAGTGGTTGCGTGGAAGCCGAGAACTATTGAGTGGTTGTGTTTAAGAAATAGAATAGGTTGTGTGTCTGGGACTGCACAACTTTCAGACAGTAACCCTTTTTTTAAAAAAGGAGTCCTACTGCCCGAGGAGTTGACCTCAACCAACTGCGAGCAGTCAGCACTGAAATATTTCAGGGGTGTCATGTGTTGAAGGGTTGCAGTGAATTTATGTACCGTTGGCAGCTGTGTTAATTGGGTTTTGTTTAACGGCTTGTCACAGGACTCCTGTCAGATCCAAGCCTCCAGCGCTGCCCACACAGCCATCAGTTAGCCTTTAATTTCCTGTCACATCCTGTTATGGGACTTAAAACCCCAGACTTTTCTGAAGGAGCAAAGGCAGAAATGTTAACAGAGGAACTCTGCATAGCCTTTGACATATTAAAAGATACAGAGTTAAAAGATACAGAGGTATTTACATATATCAGGATTTAAAGATGTATAAGTTGCAGAGTCAAACCACAACAGGAAACCAAGAAAAGGGAAGTAGGGACAGTCAGGTGGCAGGACAAAAAGAAGAAAAAGAACAGAAAGTGTAAAGGAGCCATCTCTTCATTGCGTGGGGAATAGCTGACCTTTGCAATTTCCATATGTCTCATATGAAGGTTTATCATTGTGAAAAAACACAATCAGAATCAGAATCAGAATCAGCTTTATTGGCCAAGTATACTTACATATACAAGGAATTTGACTCCGGCAGATGTTAGCTCTCTATACACATAACACAGAACGTAATACAATACAATAAATACAATAGACTAAACAAGTATGTGTACTTGTATTGCACAGTAGGGACAACAATATACAATATACAATATACAGTAGGGTAGGGCTGGGCGATATATCGATATTATCGTAATATCGTATCGTAATATTTATATCGATATGTATTTGACACTATATCGCCATATCGATATATTTTCAATGATACAATACCACTTTATCAAAACCACTTATCCTAATGTGTTCACACTGTTCAGACAGCCGGAGCTTTCTCGGATCACTCAGTTTTCATTGTGATCGTAACATTGAACGTGTTTTGACAGTCATTTTGCCTGAATGCTTATTGCCTGTCAGAGGAAGGTTAAGTTAAAAAAATAAAAATGAATAGATTTTTCCCTCCTGTTACTTTTAAATAGGTCACACAATGTTTCAATAATTATCGATATCGACCGATATGAAACACTTATATCGTGATACAGATTTCAGCCATATCGCCCAGCCCTACAGTAGGGACAACAATATACAATATACAATATACATACAGGCACCCAATATGGGCAATAATGAACAGGTAGGCACATGGTGTTACAGTGGGTTAAAGAACCGGTATGACAATATACCAATAAGGCGAATAAGGGGGGGGGGGGGGGGCACAAAAAGAGTCCTGAGTTGCTGGGCAGGGGACACCTAGGTAAGTCTTTGCTTGTGTCATGTGCAAGAGAAGCGCTGGGGGGGGGGGGGGGGGGGGGAATACAAGAGCATAACAGTAAGCATATACACATGTGCATGTATGTATGTATGCATGTGTAGTTCAGCTGTTCAGTAGGGTGATGGCAGTGGGGAAGAAGCTGTTTTTGTGTCTGGTAGTTTTGGTGCGCAGGGATCTGTAGCGTCTACCAGAGGGAAGGAGGTCGAAGAGGGTGTGTGCAGGGTGAGAGGGGTCTTTGATTATGTTCTCTGCCCGCTTCCTGGACCTCCAATGTCGTCTGTGTATGCATCTGTGTCATTATGCAAGAGTCTGTTTGGCAGTTCTTCCAGTAACAGTCTTGTTGGTTACTCATTACCATGGTTTCCGGTGTTGGCTCTGTCAGGCTTGACCTCTAACCCGTCAGTCATGACTTTAGTACAAGTAGCTAGCAGGCTGGTGAATGTCTCAGAATAGGACTACAGGAGGAGACTGTGTAGGCTGTCAGTCATGGCTTCAGTGCAAGGAGTTGGCAGTCAGAACCACAGCGTATGACTACAGGAGGACAGAATAAGACTGTAGGCTGTCAGTGTTGGCAAGAGCTCTTTCTCTCTCTCTCTCTCTCTCTCTCTCTCTCTCTCTCTCTCTCTCTCTCTCTCTCTCTCTCTCTCTCTCTCTCTCTCGTGTCTCTTGAGGAATGATGTGCTGTTGTGCAGAGTGGTCCATTGTTAAGTCCAAATTTGAAGCAGTCCTCTGTGAAGAGTTTAAGTTTTCTTTCTGTCTCTCTCAGCTACACACTAGTTCTTAGTGACGCTGCAAAGCACTGTGGGAAGTCCTTCTAGCTCCGATCAGGGGGTTATAGGCATGGGACAGAGAGACTGCAGTTAAGCCAGAGTTTTGCCATTTAAGGTCTTTTCTTTCTTTCTTTCTTTCTTTCTTTCTTTCTTTCTTTCTTTCTTTCTTTCTTTCTTTCTTTCTTTCTTTCTTTCTTTCTTTCTTTCTTTCTTTCTTTCTTTCTTTCTTTCTTTCTTTCTTTTATATATTGTGGTCATGTACTTTCTGTTTTGCTGTCTCAGCACGCCTCATGTTTGCACTTGGCCCAAATGACACAGTTACATACCCCTTCATCTTCTTACAATGCTTAAACACACACAAACACACACACACACACACACACACACACACACACACACACACACACACACACACACACACACACACACAGGGGAGATAGAGCAAAGGCTGACAGAGATGTTTTTAATCAGGCCATTCAGCTGTCACTGAACTCAGACGCACACTACTCGTTGATAAATGTGATTAACCTCCTGCCGTTTTATCTCAGCAGTTGTCAATTATGTGCCTGATTTAATTATAGCCTTTAAAAATGCATGATCCCATCATTTTGCTACAGTGTGGCTGTTTATGCACAGCTTGTCTGACCACCACAGTCATTGTGTCTGATGTCACTCATGAAAAACATTGTGACACAAAAGCTGTATGTTAGAGAAGTATGTTAAAAGAAATAGGGAAGGTGGAAAGAGAATGAGAAGAGGGAGGAGATGAAACTAGAAGGCAGTGGAGTACAGGTCGGTCGGTATGTGTTCTTGAATCAGGTCCGATGCAATATTGATATTTCACAAGTCACAGTCAGCTGATGGGCAATGTAAGTTGCTGATTTCTTGGGGCAGATACAAGCTGTCGATTTAAAAAATAATGTTTCCCCAAATATTTCCATTGTTGTTGCAGTCATTCATCTAATGTAGTTGGGATATAATCACTGGTACAGGATTAACAAAATAACATGTAGGCTTGAAGTCGTCCTTGTCCTTTTAGGGAAAACGTGTCATTGCCACTTTAAAAAACACATTTGCCTTGCTTTGTGCTGACAGATGTGCATCTTTATACATTAATAATAATATTACACAGATATCGGCTGATGCCAATATATGTAAAACAAATTGCAAACATTGGCCTGATAAATCAGTCTATCTCTACAGTGCAGAAACAGGGAGCATGTTAGGGAGCAAGAAAGTAAAAAAAAAAAACTGTGTTGTGACATTTCTCACTCCCACTCACAAAAAAGAAATATTTTTTTATTATTTTGCAATCCACTTCCTGTCGTGAGCAGGGCAGGTCAGTGCGTTTCGGAATCCACTTCCTCATTGTTATTCTCATCTCTTCCTGTTATTCGCTCACTTGTATGGACACACCCCTCTCCTCTGCCCCCCACCCGCCCGTGCTGACGGCACAGATGCCTCCCGTATCCATAGCACTGCTCAGCTCATTTGAATGCGACTTATTTTACTAATGTCAGCTGCAGTTGAAATGGTCCCAAGGGAGGCTTTTAACATACCGTATACCACGGTATTTCACCTTTACTGAAGATATGATTTTTAATTAGGGCTATGAGATATTTGAAGAATGTCCGATATGCGGTAACATTGCTGAATGCTGCGATGACGATATGTTTTGCGATGAATAAACAAATATTAAAATGTAGTTTTAACATCTTTAGGCCTAATCTTCACCGTTAGGCTGGAGCCAGTGCTCAGCCTATGGGGTGGATATCAAGAGCAGTAGGACATCGTTTGATTTCCCAAATATTTTCTTTTGTGGAAACATGGCTTAACTGGAATAAATGGGACATTACTGTAAGCTTTTTCACAGTAATGTTCCATTTATTCCAGTTAAGCCATATTTTGAGATATGTGTATCACACATACATACATGATATTGTATGTTGTGATATCACAATATTTTCTGATGTGTTGTGCAGCCCTATTTTAATACCATGGCATCCTACAGGTTACAGTAAAACATACTGAACTAGAAAAGTGAGGTAACCAATGAATCGATCTTCACCAAAAAAGAATCACCTCAAGGCTGTGACAATACCGACATACTGTAAAAATTTCAGAATAAAACGTTCATGACTTTTTGAGTTATTAGCAAACAAACAAACAGACAGACAAATAAACACCGGCAACAGCATAACCTTCTTGATGCAGGTAATTAGATGGCCAACATCAGAGCAGTAAAGAAATATTCTGACTTAATACAAAAGAAGCAGTTTCTTGCATTCCATTTGAAATGTTGTAATAAAGGAATAACACTGCAATTTATTACATCCTTCAGGGCCACTACATGAGTTGTCTGACATACTGGATGGCAATTGCAGCTGGCCATACCTACTGACAAAACGTGTACATATGGGACATACCAGCGTACTGGGGTATCATGTCAGGAAAGTATTGCGGTATGAAAAATGATATACTGTCCTTGCCTGTCTCAAGGGGTTGCGCACAGCCCAGAGCCTGAATCCCCTTTACTTGAGCAAGCACAAAGCAAATGTTCCAGCCAAAAGAGGTGCATCTGTATCACCACTCTACTTAGCTCAGTTCTACTGCGTCCATATCACCACTCAGTTCTTCTGTACAAAGATGTATATATAGTAGGGCTTTGACTTTTGCTCAAAAATCATATTCGAAGTAAGTACCTCCACCAAAGAGGTTATGTTTTTGCTGCCGTTTATCTGTCTGTCTGTTTGTTTAATTGTCAGCAAAATAACTCATGGCTCTGGGGCCTCTGAATTGTTTTGATCTGTCCCTCCTTAGCAGCGCCCCTGTTAACCCAGGATGTTTTGTGAACGTATTTTTTTGTATAGTTAATTTTGTGTAATTATCAAACACTGGGGGAAAAGTTAAGAGCTTTTATAGTTTCTTTTATAGTGCTGACACTTGGATGGTAGCAAGGTGATAAGATGCTTCAGTGTATTGCATCAACGTTGGTATGTGCTGTAACTCAATTTCTCTGGGACAGAAAATGGACGAACTGAGTTGCTTAAGACATGGAGTTTTAAGAAACATTAGCATCATGCGAGGATGAATGAGTAACAGCATTATTGTGACAACCTATGTCAGATAGATAACTAATGGCAACAGCCCCATGACAGCATGGCTACTGACTATAATGGCATTATTGTGGCAATAATGACATTATTGTGGCAACAGAACCCACATATGAGGAGTTACTTGTGACAGTTAAATGGGTACAGAGAGGTTAATAATTGTCACATGATGCTCTCTCTCTCGTTCTCTTTCTCCCTCTCTCTCCCTTTCCCTCCCCCTCTCTTTCTCTCTCTCTGTCTCTCTCGCTCTCTCTCTCCCCCTCTCTTTCTGTCTCTATCGCTCTTTTTCTCTCTTTGTGTGTCTCTCTCCTCTCTCTCTCTCTCTCTCTTGTTTTCTATTTCTCTCTCCCTCTCTCTCTCTCTCTCTCTCTGAGCAGTTCTGTGGCATGAATCATGTACCTCAGAGGAATTTGCTCGGTATATGCAAAGGTGTTATTCAAGGCAGTAAATGAGTTTGCTAATTGGTGTGAAATTATAACGTGGCAAATGAATGTCAGACGTCAGTCACACTTAAACATATGTCCCGCTGCATGTGTTTGTGTGACGACTTTACCTGAGGTAATGGAAGATTATCGGTGTGTTAAACAAATCATTAACATTTCGCTGCTGACTTCATAGCATGTAAATGAATACTCTGTAGGCCAACGAACTAAATATTTTAAGATATTTAGGTACATTTTATTAAGTTATTGCGCAGACAAGTAGAGTTGTGTCATCATGTGATTCAGTCTTTAAAAAAAGAAGTAAACTGTCCCCACGATCTTTCTACATCGCTGCATGTGACTCCACATTCAATAAACATGTCTCTGGTCAAGGTTCACTGGCCACAATAGAATAGAATAGAATAGAATAGAATAGAATAGAATAGAACAGAATAGAATACAAGAGAATACAAGAGAAGAGAAGAGAAGAGAAGAGAAGAGAAGAGAAGAGAAGAGAAGAGAAGAGAAGAGAAGAGAAGAGAAGAGAAGAGAAGAGAATAATACTTCTTAGCCACGTGACCAAACCCAGTGGAATATGGTTTTGGTACAGCTCTGTGGCCCTGTGAAACATTGTAAACTGAAAACACTGGAGACATAATATCACTAATAAACAAAACTATTCGATAGGGTTACATAGGAAAGGTGCAGTTCTTATGGCCACCAGCCTGTAACCCTCACTTTTCCATTGCACAAAAGATAAGTCCACACCAGCGACTGAAATGTCTGCACTTAGCACTTTTTTAAACTTTCTCTCTGAAGCCCCTTTAAAGAAATATAAAATGCTCTGATGCAGACTTTGTCTGCTTGTGATTTACTGTGTGAGAGTCCTGGGCTGTTAAGACAATGGCCTGTAATGCCTGCTTGAGATATAAGCTGTTGAGACACGAGGTGAAGAGGATTGTAATGGCCCTGTAGAGATAAGGTACATTTGGGAGAGTTATGCTCTTGTGTCTGAGCTGGTTAGTTCTGTGGTGTTGTGGTCGGACTGTGTCATGTGTTGTTGTGTTGACAAGGCTCTTCTGCTTTCTTCAGGGTAGACTGCCATGTGAGGGCCACTAGGGCTTCCCTGGTTTTTGCCTGTTTAATAATAAAAAAAAAGATATATCATCATCTGACAAACCACCACTGTCACCATGTATTGCACAGTCTAGACCTATGATTATTATGTGTGTGTGTGTTTAATACATGTGTGTGTTTGTGTTTTTTTTTTTTTACAGTAAAGAGGTTCCGTGAACCCATAGGAGTCCGAAGACCCTGGAAGATCTGGTGAGAACCTTTTCTCCCCTAAAGACAAGGCCCTAGTCTGACAGGATATTATGCCAGACCAGTCTGACAAATTGAGTGATTTTAGAAAAAAATCAGAATTGGTTTGAAATTACTGAGTTTGTTTAAAATTTAGGGATGTGAGTTTCTGGTGACGAGAACTTGTGGGTCGCTGGGCCACAACAGTTAAGAACCACTGCTTTAGAATGTGCTAGAATGAGCCCTTTATGAATCATGCTGCCAGGGCCTCATGCAGGTTTTCATCCAACATTTAGTTACATTTTAATGTATGCAGTGTGTGCTGCAGTTCACATGAACTCACCCAACGTTTACACAAATTTAGCCACTTTGTTTTTTTGTTTTTTTTTTATCTATCCAAATTACCATGAATGTGCAAAACCTATGCAAATAAGTTGGACAGAAGCCCAGGAAGCGTATAGATGTTTTTAAGTGTGTGGAGAGAGGCTTATAGGAATGTGAGGGGACACTAGTCATTACAGGAGCCCCCTAGATGGACAGACCCTGTAATCACACCAAAGGGGCGATGGAGTCTCAGCAGGTAGAGGAGTCACCCAGCAACTGAAGGGTCGCTGCTGGTTTGATTCTTCACCTTCTTCTGGCTAGGTTGAAGTGTCCTTGAGCAAGACACTGAACCCCATACTGCTCCCGGTGTGCAAGATTGACGTCTTGCATTGCAGACTTTGCAACCAGTATGTGAATGTGAGGCATTCAATGTAAAGCACTTCGGGTATGTGATGGAGTGACCATCACTAGAGTTGTGGGTGTGCTCTGTACTCTCTGTGCTCTGGCGTTGCGGTCAGAGCCCCTGTTTGGTACCCCGGAGACCCGGGTTCGAAGCCGGGTGGGGTGACTTCTCCTCCCCTTCGCTACAAATGGTGTCAGAAGTGGGATGGCTTGCCGTGAGGTCATTGGAGGTCCACCCACTGTGTGAGCCATATGCCGGGTGGGGTGACTTCTCCTCCCCTTCGCTACAGGGTACTTTGCTGAGTATAGGAATGCGCTATATAAAAGCAGTCCATTTACCATTTACCATCAAAGCAGATTCTCCCAGCACTTCTTCTCTTTATTCACTCACCCCCCAATATGTCTTCTCTTTTATCCCTTTATTTTCTCCTCCTCCAGGTTCTTCGACACCTCCAAGCAGGCCATCGGTGCTCTCTTCATCCACTTTGCCAACATCTTCCTGTCCACTTTGACCAAATTAGATGCCTGCTCGTTGTAAGTCCGGCATTCTTTATTCCCTATTGGCCCTGCCTTTTTGCCCTGCTGTAAGGATCTGGCCATAGACAAAAAAACTTGATATAATTCAGCCAGACACATAGGAAAAGTGCTGTTCTTCTTTTATTATAACGAAGGACACTACCAAACTGCATAGTCTGCAGTACTTGACCAAATAATACATTTAGGGTCCCTTTATGGAGCAGCAGCATAATCACACACTATCACGCTGTAAAGTGTATCAGGGGACAACCAAAAGTGACGTCATCAGAGGGCAATCATTACACTCCGCCTGTCAATCAGCTGCCCCAGCCAATCACATGCTGTGTTGTTGTCAGGTACCTCATGAACTTCCTGCTGGATGCCACCCTGGGGATGCTGGTCATCTGGATTGGGGTGAAGGTGGTGTCTCGCATCGTAGAGTACAAGCAGTGCACCCTGTTAATATTTGGAGAATATGGTACGCATGTTGTCCCATAAACATGTCTGTGTGTGCAGGTCTGTCTAGCTGTTCTAATGTTTGTAAGATCTTCTAGTTTGTTAACCACCGATGTAAATGTCTGGCTGTTTTCTGTCTTTCTGTCTACCTGTCTGTCTGTCTTTCTGTTAGTCTATTATCTGTCCATGTTACCTGTTAGGCCATCTTACCTAAAACCTGAGTATGCCTTACTGTTGTAGTTTGAGTGTGACTAGGTGACAATGATTGATATAATTTATACCCTGAGCTATAAATGGAATGATATTCAGCAAAACCAGTGTGTAAACAGCAATGGATTCTTATGCTGAAAAACAAAAATTTCCCCATCGTCTTTACTTTAGTTGTTAAGCATTTTTATACTTAATACTAGTTGTTAAGCGTTTTTATACTTTTATACGTTTTTATACTTTATACTCACTTAACGTAGGGTTTATACAGCATGTTAGTGTATTTGACAGGATACAATTAGAACATGTATACTGTATGATTAACAACAAAATTTCAGTGGAGAAAAAAAGAAAATGTTGCCAAACTGACTGGGAGAACAGCCACTAGTTATAAGATAAGATATTCTTTTATTAGTCCCTCAGTGGGGAACTTTACAGTCTTGTGGCAGGAAGGACAGCAGGATAAAAAGGATAAATACATACTCTCTCTGCAATACATTACAATAAACTAAAAATAAAACAAAAAATGAGAACATTAATAAACAAAAGCTAACACATACAGAGAATATATTGCAGATTGTCCATTGCAACTGCACGTTAAGTTAGTGTAACCTGACTGCTAAACAACCTAGTTGAGACAGGAATGTCAAGCGGGGTGGCTGTAAATGTGCTCTTAAATGAGAAGCATGTTTACCTTCCAAGCATTTCTTAAGCAATGCTGTGGGAATGGAGCAGATGGAAAAATACTGTAACAGGTTGTAGGTCACCTTTTCTCCACAAGAGGCATTGTTTCCCCCCAAAGAACTTTCTCTGGAGTAGAAACTATTAAGGAACAGTAATGAGCATTCATGACTTTTTGGTTAATCCTGTAGTTTATTTAAAAAAACGATTTGTTTTTCTGAACTTCACTTCCCAAGTGTTGGCATGGGAATGTAATTGTAATCACAGCCACTTCCTCATCTCAACCACTGGGGGGTGCTATTTCTCCACTTGTAACTTATAACAGCTGTGTAGGCCTGCTGGGTGTGTGCCCATTAATAAGTCTAAAGTCTTTCTCAGCCAAGAAGCTGCAGCTTCAGCAAATACACTGTAGGTCTCAATAGTCGAAAGAAGTGGTGGTGGGTCAGGTGGACATGACCCACCACAGGACCCAAAACATAGTAAACAGACATATAAGACACTTCCTAGTGTTGTCCACCAGGGGGCACTGTGGCTTCAGTCATGGACTGTAAAGTGCTGGGTGTGTGCTCAGTACAGAGTCTGGTGTCCAGGCCAAAAGCCCCAGCTGCTGCAGCAGCAGCACAGGGGAAAATTACGCCCTGTAACCACCCCGGCACATCTGAGTGGGAAACACAACACAGCTGCCGCAGCCATAGAAACACTCGTGTGTGTGTGTGTGTGTGTGTGTGTGTGTGTGTGCAGGCGGTGTTTATCACAGTTGTTGAACCACTACAGGTTTAATGTCTGTGTTTATGCTGCAGTAATGCCACAGCACTAATGTAACCTTAATTCACTATCTTCACACTTTCATCTTTCTTTCTTTCTTTCTTTCTTTCTTTCTTTCTTTCTTTCTTGCTTTCTTTCTTTCTTTCTTTCCCTCTCTCTTTCGCTCTCTCTCTCCCTCTCTCCCTCTCCCTGTCTCTCTCGCTCTCGCACACACACACACGCACACACACACACACAGCTCACACACACTACTGCTGTCACATGTGACCAAAGAAAGTGATTTAAATTTGGAAGTATCCCCCTGTCGACAGATACCTTTAGCATCATAGCATTTGTCAACCAAAGACTGTTTCTTAAGGGTTTTCTCATTCACTTATTGTGACACTGTCCCTCCTGCCCTCTCCCCCACTTCATCTCTTTCTCTCTCTCTCTCTCTCTCTCTCTCTCTCTCTCTCTCTCTCTCTGTGTCTGTCCATGTCTCTCTCTCTTTCTCTCTTTCACTCTCACTCTCTCTCTCTCTCTCTCTCTCTCTCTCTCTCTCTCTCTCTCTCTCTCTCTCTCTCTGTGTCTGTCCATGTCTCTCTCTCTCTCTCTCTCTCTCTCTCTCTCTCTATCTCTTTGTGAGTCATATGACTGTTTGTTTGGCTTTGTATCTCTGGGAACTGTGGCACATGAAGACCTTTGTGTGGACCCCAGGGGACAGAGCTGATC
>CM050199.1:17170000-17180000 GCA_027475355.1 Coilia nasus
CACTAAACACACACTGTGGTGCTATATACTATTCACAGTTGTCATCCAGTCTTAACATGAATGAGGAAGACATGTTCTATTCTGTATTTGTGTGTCAAAGATGGTGAATGTGTGTGTGTTTTTGTGTGTGTGTGTGTGTGTTCATGTGCGTGGGCTGATTTTGCAACACTGGTTAAAGATGGTTAATTAGTAGATGTGTGGATAAATCCTGTTGGAGTATTTGATATCATAGTGCACTGAAATGCAAAAGCCTCTTTCTTATTATTAGAAATGTATGAGCTTTTGAGCTTTCATAGATAAACCACACACACACACACACACACACACACACACACACACACACACACACACACACACACACACACACACACACACACACACACCTGCACTCTTCGTAAACAGACTCCTACCCATCTGACATGTATTTTGCGTAATTGAACATCAGATATGTATTGGTATAATTCTGTATTCTGCTTAGAACTGGTACACACACATACATACTCGTGCTCGTACACATACATGGTGGGTGTGTGAGAGTGTGTGTACGAGTGAGTATATGCACTATACTAACTGAGTATGTGACAGTAAGACCAAGAGATGTAAATATACAGAATTAGGATTAAGTGTAATGGTTTGAAATGGGATTATGATCACTGTGTGTGTGGTGATTCTTGTGTGTACATTATGCACTATTTATTCCTATGCTGCAATGTTTTATTCTCCGGGGGAAAACATCCGCCTTCCACTCTGTATAGAGAATGTCCTCTTAACGCCCCACTAAAGAAAGAGTTCTCACGACAACCCCGGATGGACCTGTGTCAAGTGCTGCTATCTGATCGCTGTCCGGTAGGAGGGATAATGGACTGAATCCTCCCAAAGACAATGCAGCTTCTATGTACTGCTTTTAACATGGCAGGCTTTGGAGAAATCATTTTAGCATTCCTGTTCTTAACCACAACATCAGCCTAGTTCAAGCCTCATTCTAGACCAGCCAAAGTTCTAGAACGTCTGGACAAATAGACATTCTAAAATATTAAAGTATACATATGTATAATGTCAAGACATGGTCTAGATAGAACATCGAAACAAAGTGTAAAATATCCAGACATGCTTTTGAATGTCAAGACAAATTGTAGAATGTCAATATGTGTTCTAGAATGACAGGCATGAGCAATTTCTACAGACAGATAAACGCTCAATCATGAATATCGATAATGTGATTGTAATCTTATGTGCGGCTCAATGTAATCCTCAGGGCAATGCTTCATCGTACTCGTTTTTATTTTAGCATCACACAGCATCTACAGAGCTGACAAGCAAAGCTGGGTTTTATATATTTTACAATCCTTCATTTTCTGTGTTACACACATGGGTTGGCATAAAGGCTTCTACTGCCCTAAATGGTTACTGCAGTTTGTTGTCAGTGGAACAAAGTATACTGGTGAACCACTTTACACATTTTTGTTTCCACGTCAAAGTCACATCTTCACATTTCAACAAGATGATGTTTATAGATCTTAAAGTCTATGTTGTGCCTGTGGGGACATACATCAAGTGTGTCAGATGACACTGTGTTTTTGTTTGTTTTTTTTTACTTAAGAGTTCATTTTGATGCCATTTTTTTCTTTATTGGGGGGCCAAATTGTGGTTGATTTACTCTCAGCAAAAAATGTCTCTTTTATTGTTTACGTTCAAATTGTCTTTGAGTTCTGGAAAGTGATGTATGTGTGTGTGTACTGGGAGACCTTTGATAGATGATGTATGAAATTGTGTATTGCAAAGAAACTTCCTTCATCCAAAAGATGTATTTGGGGAGATTTTATGCATCAGTGTTTATGCTTTATACTATAAATAAAGACAAGACTTTGATTATAGACAAGAAAATCCCTTTTTTCTCCTTTGGAATGAAATCTGTCACTCCACACTCATCTAAAAACAGTTTAGACAAGAACACACACACACACAAACACATCAGATTTACGGTCATTAATGTGTGTTTAGGAAACCAATGAAAAGAATAAAGCCTATTCTCTCTCTCTCTCTCTCTCTCTCTCTCTCTCTCTCTCGCTCTCTCTCTCTCTCTCTCGTCTCTCTCTCTCTCTCTCTCTCTCTCTCTCTCTCTCTCTCTCTCTCTCTCTCTCTCTCTCTCTCTCTCTTCTCTCTCTCTCTCTCTCTCTCTCTCTCTCTCTCTCTCTCCTCTCACACACACACACACACACACACACACACACACACACGTACACACAAATACACAGATTTACATTTGTAATTGAAAACATCAGCGTTTACTATAGAACAGCTCTGTTTGATCAGTAGTTGTTTTTAACTTTATTACCTTATACATCATATGGGACATCTAATTATCTTCTTCATCAGATGGTACACCTAATGATCTTACTCATCAGATCAGATAGTGATATTCTGCTTCATTTTTCTAATTCAACAGATGCGAAATGATACTTGATTATGTAATTCATCAGATGCTAAATGCTGCTGTATTATCTAGTTCATCAGATGGGATTCTATATTATCTCATTCATCACACAGGACACTTTGGTGGTTTTTCTCATTTTTTTATTCCATTTCAGACAGGTAGCCTGGAGCATGCCCAAAGACTCTCCCTAACGGCACTCTTTCCTGTGGTCCATGTTACTTCCAGAAGAAGTGTAGAGGCAAAGGAAAGTCCAGCAGTCTCTCTGAACAGGTACCCTAGTACTCACATGGGTCTCAGTGGATCATCTCATTCTTTTTCAGTTCTTTAGTTCTTAGTATGTCCCTTGGTGCAATCTGACTCTTTCCCATAGACTATACATAAGAAAGACCTTTGGTGTGCCAATCAACTTTCAGGTGGAAGGGTCAGACTGTTCAAATTAGAGGTCACAGTACAGATGACACACACACACACACACACACACAGACACACACACACACACACACACACAGGGTTTACTCACACCTGCCTAGGTGAAAGAGTTCATTATGTGTTGTGTGTTGCCTAACCTAGTGGAACTGAAAGGTTATCGCCTGCTAGACTATCCGGAATGCCCTGCTGACTCCCACCTCTGTCCCCGATAGGTTTAGCTACAGAAAAAAGGGGAGGGGCCTGAGCTGATGACAGACAGGTGAGCACACCTGAAGTGGGAGGGGTCCAGTGACCCAGAGAGCTGCACCTGATGACAGGGTCAGATGAAGAGGGGATTGGTGGGGCCAGCAGGTGTGATCACACACTGTGTGTGTGTCTGTCGCCACGTTTATGAGCTAGCAACATGTTTAAAAGTGTGTGAGTGTGTGTGTCTGTTCTCTGACTTAAAAGAGGCCTCTTTAGTTTGGGGCAGTGAGGGGCAGATCTAAAAGTTAACAGTTATCTTCACACCAGGGCGGCTAGACTCATTGGATATATTGTAGAATTTAGAATCTTGTTGTCGAAATTGTTCTTTTATTAGACTAAAACTCCTCTGTTTTGAGGAGTTGAATTAGGATTCTGGGGCTGTACAGGGGAACATTTTTAGGTTATGACTGTAAAGTATTGTATAGTTTTTTTATTTTTCATCCACATGGGATCGGCATTTTGGGTGCTCTGAAACAATATTTTTTGAGAACGGGCTGTGTAAAAATCTGACAATGCCGCATTTGTGTTGCTGTGTGGACAAGCACCCACAAATTTTTGAAAACGATGATTGCACCTACTTAAGCACATCTCACAACAACTTCAAACGTTTACAAACAGTTGTTGCGGGATAATTTGTGGTAGAATTCGCCTGTAATGTAGCTGGGTGTAATGCAATTCTTTCTACCTCCTGCCATTGAACTACAGGCTGCTTTTTTAAATATCACTAGTAGTTCATATCATACAACAGAAAGTTCTCATAGGCTATCATTATAAGAGCAAGAACAACTGTCGCTGCTTGTAACCCCACTAAATAACAACACACATCGCTAAAATCAACATATAAGTTTAAAGCAAATCATTGTGCAGTTGCCTTCTCTCCCTGCCGCTCAAGCTGGGATGTGCCCACGTTCCCGCCAACAACATTGCGTCGGACCCGTCAGAGAACTTTGAATGTTTGTTTGTCTCCAACAAGCCGACTGCGTGACCACCCAGACATAGAGTTGAAGAAGCGTAATGAACCCTTACGTCTTATGATATGTCGTTTCCACCCAGTGCACTGTTCCCACCTGTCCTTGAATATTTATTGATCCTGATATGTGTGTGGATGCGATTTTGTTTCAACCCGCGAAAGAAAAAAAAAAGCGCTATCTTGTGTACAGGGCCTCTGTCTTTGTGGAAGTCACACACCTCTGTTACTTTGTCAAAAGTGACACACAGTTTCTCACTTTTTACGCTTTTTGCTTCATCACTTCAAGGCACGCATTAAATACTTTGGTTAAGGCTAAATATGTAAAAACAACATCAACTTTAACAAATCACACGCTTTGTATTACACAATATTAAAATACCAATATAAAAATATATTCAAGAGTAATGGAATAGTTATTTAGTCCGTATGAGGCATCTTGCCAGATTCTCCTGAGTGCAAGTAGGAGAAGACTGGGGGCGAGAGAGAGAGATAGGGAGTGGGTGTATGATGATAGTTATGATATGTAGATAGGTTTATATGTGTGTTATGTGTAGAAGTGTGTGTGTGTGTGTGTGTGTGTGTGTGTGTGTGTGTGTGTGTGTGTGTGTGTGTGTGTGTGTGTAATGTATAGAAGCATGTGTGTGTATGTGTGTGAGAGGAAGGTAAGTGTGGAATTGTACTATAATTTGGTAAACTGTATATCAGGGTTTGAGCAAACGGCAGTTTTGTTCCTGTGGTCTGCGCTGTACAGTAAAGTCCATAATCTCTTTTTGCGATGGGCCACAGTGGCGTAATTTAATGATGACTGGCCACTCATAGCTGGGTCAGAAGAGAAGGAAGACCATGATCCAGGACTGAATGGCTGTACTGAACTATAAGAAGAGGCAGACATCCCGTTTTCAAAAAGTAAGGGTCCTGCCACATATTCCACATGTTCCAGCCAATTAATTTAACCAGCTGATCCTAATTAGCACCACTCTTCAGCCAGGTAGATGACCTCGTTAGTGAAGTCACCTGTGTTAAGAGCACAGGCAGAAGGAATATATGGCAGGACTTCTACCTTCTCAAGCTGGTTTGCCCACCTCTGACTACAAAGTGAGGTGATATTGTACCAAGACAAGGTGTGCTGTGCGCTACAGGCTATGATAGCACTGAGTATGTGTTCTTCTGTGTCATAGCATCCGAAGTGATGTTTGTACCAGGGGAAGATCTGCTGTGTGGTGTGGGCTGGGAATGGGGACAGCACTGAGTGTGTGTCTGCTTTGCCTCAGTCCGTGTTGGCGTTGTGCGGCCAGCTGTCTGTGTCGAACATGTGCGACACCACGTAGTTGCGGTACTCTCCGTCGATCAGCTTAGCGGCGTTGTTGCGCGCAAACCAGCAGTCCACCATCTCACGCCCGCTGTAGATGCGCCGCGACTTCTTCACCACGGGAACTGTGCGACCTTTGACCTTCAGGGCGGTGGTAGGCGGCCGTGCGGACTCAGTGACGCCCCCTGCTGTTGGCTGCTCTGCGACGAAGTCAGTGGGGAGTTGAGTCAGTGCCACCTCCTCATTCAGGAACTGGCCTATAGAAGCAAACACACAGGGTCAGGATACTGTGTATGTGTGTGTATATACATGTGTATGTGTGTGTACATGCGTGTCTGCATGTGTGTGTGTACACCTGTGTGTGAGTGTGTGTCTAACAAAGTCCATGCATCCTCTTGGTGGATATATACTCTTATATGAATGAAAAGCAAGCCAAGGCAAGTTAAATAATAAAAAACAAAGAGGAGATCTTATCATTTATATGTAAAAAGAACCATTAAAAATACAAATGTAATTAAAAGATAAAGCTGCATGAATTGAGCACAGAATGTGTTATTCATTAGTGTACAAAAATTTGTGTGTGTGTGTGTGTGTGTGTGTGCGTGCGCTTGCACGAGGTGTTACCCAGAAGGCCGTGCGTGTCCTTGCTGAGCCCCTTGCTGTTGGAGATGTAGAAGCCCAGATGGTCCCTCTGGTAGGGGGCGGGGTTTTTGTACTGGTGCAGCAGAATGACAAATCTGATGCTTCCCCTGATGGTCACAGTGACGTTGGAGCGGGCTGCTATGGCGACCGCGAGGTCACCTGACTCCACGGAGACGCTCTTGTCGCAGGGCAGCACCATGCGGTCGCGGCCGTCCAGGATGACCTTCTTGGGGGTCACCTCAATGTAGGAGCGGCGTGGCTTGGCCGCCACTATGGTGATGGTGCTGAAGTAGGTGCGCAGTTGCTTATGGCTGCCAGGAGGGGGCGGTGCTCCGATCAGTTTACCATTCACTGTCACACCTACGCAAACAACATAGTCACATGGAGTGGTTATAACATGGAATGATCTTTGCATTCACTGTCAGAGCTATACAAACAACACAGAATCACAGGAAGTGGTTATACCATAGATTGAGCTTTGCATTTACTGTCAGACCTATGCAACAACACAGAAATATGTATAATAGTTATGCCACAGAATAAGCTTAAAGTTCATTGTGATGTCTACAGAACAACATGGCACCATACAAAATGATTATACAGTGTTCCTACATCTATCGTGGTAGTTACGTTCCAGAACTCCCCACAATATAGCGGGGACATATAGACAACATTTTAATTTATAGTTTAGGCCTCAAAATGCCCCTCCCATGTGCTGTTTTAATACTGTATATATGTATTGAATTATTTCTGCATTTTAATCAATACCTATGTGTTACAGTATAGCTATCAGAAATTATAATATTTTTCTGACAATTTGTTTTTCTTTAGCATGCATAGTGACATAGCATGCATATATTAATGAAACAAATGTGCGATATAACGGGACTGTGAAAGGTGAATCGTTATATAGCGGGAGATCACTGCACTATAGAATTAGACACCACACAAAAACAACACCCACATAAAAAAACACCGTGGCACTACGCACAATAGCAGCAATCATAGCAGCAAAGAAAGTAAAGAGAAGGCAGCACCATACCAAATTCCAAATGCAACCATTTGGTACAGATATCACCCATCATCGCTGGGTCTTCAGAAATATTCAGCCATTTTAATCACTTACACAGCAATAGACTAACATAGCATTTTACACATTTTACAGCCAAACAATTTTACTGTCACATTTCCATTTAAACAGCACAACTTGCAGTCAGATTAGAAGTCGCTGACATTTGCAATGTTTTCATTGAATGGCCATATTGTGTATGGCTGAGCTCACATAATTGAGATAATTACTTGAGTGGGCGGACAGAGTTATGTCTCAATAGATTCTGTAGGAAGAATCAAGGCTCTATGCTTCCATTCACTGACAGGAGCAGGTAGTGTAATACTAACCAGAGTTGGACAGTAACTTCATGAATTTACTCAAGTACTGTACTTAAGTACAGTTTTCAAGTATCTGTACCTTACTTGAGTATTAAACATTGTGACAACTTGTGACTTTCACTTCAGTACATTTTCAGTACAAATATTATACTTTTTACTTCCCTACATTCGAAATGTGAGCAAGTGCTCGTTACATTCATGAGAAGTGGATGCGCTCAACAATTAACTGGTTTTAAATTCACACAACTATCCCTATTTCTTATCCACTTTCAACACAAATCACGCACGCACGCACACACTTATACACAGGTTCAACAGAATTGCAAATTCACTACATGTCTCTCACTCAGTCTTTCATTGTTACAATAAGATTCCTGTAATCCTTTAAACTATATGTGAGACTGGGAAGCATGTATGCTTGTGTACTTATGTACTTGTATACTGAGCAGACTGGGAAGTCTGCATGCCTGTGTATACTGAGCAGACTGGGAAGTGTGTATGCTTGTGTACTTATGTACTTGTATGCTGAGCAGACTGGGAAGTCTGCATGCCTGTGTATACTGAGCAGACTGGGAAGTGTGTGTGCTTGTGTATACTGAGCAGACTGGGAAGTGTGTATGCTTGTGTATACTGACCAGACTGGGAAGTGTGTATGCTTGTGTATACTGACCAGACTGAGAAGTGTGTGTGCTTGTGTATACTGACCAGACTGGGTGTGGTCGGAGACCAGGCGGAGGACGTGACCAGGCTCTCCGTTGATGTTGAAACACACCGTCAGCTTACTCAGAGGAAACTCCACCACAAAGTGAGGGTCCCCATCCGCTACAAATGAGCAGATCACACACATTAACACACACACACACACACACACACACACACACACACACACACACACACACATAAACGCGCACGAATATATAATAAGATGCCCACTCATACACATATCAGCACACACACGCAAGCATGCATGCACACACACAGTTTAAAATACCATTTTAACTCTTGAGTAACACTCAAATATTTACTGAAGTGGTGGGGGGTAAAAGATTATTTTAGGGGGTGGATTTATGACTGAATCCCTGGTGAATTGTGGAGGGCTCTCTCTCCCTCAGAGTGACATGGCCAGTTAGATATTACAAGCAGGACGTGTTAAACAAACAGAAAACACATAAAATAGTTACTGACACGTGGAGACACGGAGGACTGGAGGGAAGAAGAAAAAAGAAAGAAAGAAAAAATAAAGAAAGACAGAAACATAGTAGGACAGAAAATAAGAAAAAGGAAGTGAAGAGAACAGAAGAAAAGAGAAGAAAAAACAAAACTATGTGACAAAACTATGCTTAACTGCATGCTCTCAATTCTTTTTCTTCCTCTGTCTCCCTCTCCCTCTCCCTCTCTCCTCCTTCCCATACCCCCCTGATCGGGGTTACCCAGCAGGATATCCCAGAGTGCTTTGCAGTGTCACTAAGAACTAGTGTTGGTGGCTAATTAGTGTCAACAGACAGGGGAAATTACAGAGCTACCTCACCCCAATACTGTACATTAGCCCTGCTTTCATCTCCCCAACAAACACACACACACACACACACGCACACCACACACGGGACAGATGTTGCAAGTTGTCTAAACTAAAGCCGCAACGAGCTGAAAAACTGTAAACGTGGAAATTTACCGGATGTTTTGGAGATGGTGACAGACTTTTTGGAGGACCTTTTTACAGCACTGCCTGTGAATGCAGACACAGTTAGAGGGAGTAGTTTAGCTAACATTGCTAAGCACACACACAGACAATAACAATAACACCCAGTTTATGCAAGGTGCGACCCCCTTCTTTTGTTTTATTAGTTTCTGATTTGGGCCAGCACCCTTAAAGCACCGACAGAACGCTGAGTGAAGCCTGCTCCCAGCTACAGTCCACACACACACTATCAATAATTTCCATTCATCTGCAGTCACAAACTGCAGTCTGGATAGGATCTAAGAAAGCCCAAATTAGGCCACTAACTACATCATATGGGTGGAGAACATCTTTGTGTGCGTGTGTGTGTGCGTGTGTGTGTGTGTGTGTGTGTGTGTGTGCCCTTGAGTTGGTCCAATTTGGACAACATGTCTCACAGGAAATCCAGAGATTCCATTTGGCTATATCAAAGTGTGTGTGTGTGTGTGTATGTGTGTGTGTGTGTGTGTGTGTGTGTGTGTGTGTGTGTGTGTGTGTGTGTGTGTGTGTGTGTGAGAGAGTGAGTATGTGTTCTGTGTGTCTGTGTGTCTGTGAATTTTGTGTGTATGTGTGAACACATGTTTGTGTGTGTGTGTGTATTTCGGGTGTGTGTGTGTGTGAGTTGGGTGTGTGACCATCATCATTGCATCAGCCTCTCTCCCCACTCACCCGTGGCCTTGGCAGCATCAGAACCCTGCCCCGGTTGATCCTTCTTTCTTGTCAGGCTCTGTGACGGCGACGACGCCCCTCCCCCTTCCTCTGACTCCTCCCCCTCCCCATCCCCCTCCGGCAGCTCATTGGCTGGCCCTGCACCCGTCTCCGCGGCAACAACGGCGGGCGCCTTGGTGGGCGTGGCTTCGGTGG
>CM050199.1:17185000-17192500 GCA_027475355.1 Coilia nasus
TCCCTCCCTACTCATCCCTTAAACCAGCCTCGTACTTAGGTAATACTTTCCTGGAATGGTCTGCCTAGAGTGACCTCACACATGATTTTTTGGAAATTTAAATTCTTCCTGCCAGTCGTGCACTGAACATCATCATCAGGGCTTGTTTGAAATAACTGGCCTGGCTGAGTGGCTGGCTTAAAGCAATGCATTCTGGACTTGAAATGGCAACGTTTTTGGACAATCTCATCCAAACGTCACCGTAGCACACAGTACCCACCCATGTGGTACAGTGAAGTTCGGACGACATTGTGAAAAAACATCACTATTTCAAGTCCAGAATGCATTGCTCTGCCAGCCAGTCATTTCAGATAAGCCCAGTGGCATCTGCTATCCATGACCTGTCTCTTCCTACTCACACCCTACCTCTCGTGCCCACTTGTACTGATTGCTGTACACGTACCAACTAGCTAAAAGGAACACACAGCATTTTCAGAAAATTAGCTTAGAACTCTCTATGAGATTCTACCCCCAGGGTCAACAGCAGCTAAAGTTAACTTCCCCAAAAAGTGGAGTATTCTTTTAAATATTTGAGGTGTTGGGGTGGGGGGTGTTGACACTTTTTTGGGGGGAGGCTAAAGCCACCTCCCCCACTCCCCTCTCTTGCTGGGACTCACACTAGGCTATAGTCTCCAGGCCAGGATATGAAGTATTGCGTAAAATAATTGAGAAATCGTTTCCCCAACCCCACCCCACCCCCCCCAGCTGTCCCCATATGGTCCCCAGCCACTGACTAAAGCTCCCCATGACCCTCTAGTGTTGACCTTCATTTGCTCCCCCGCTTGTGCAAGCCCAGCCAAGCCCAGACTAACCAACTCGTCAAATACTCAAAGGAGAAGATAACTGATTTCAGTAATTATGTTTCATAATTTCAAGGAATTTTATGACACATAATTATCGTGTTTTCCATGTTGATTCCCTGTGACGGCTCTCGGAACAGATGACTCTGGTTCATGGTTACTGTGAAGATCGTCAACAGGGACCCCTCTCAATGTCAAAAGACCAAACAACACAGACAGAGACCAAACAACGCAGACAGACAATAAACTGTTAGGTGCCTGTCTGTGTAGTATAATTGTCTGAAAGGGGTGTGTGTTGTGGGGGGGGGGGGGGGGGGGGTTGTTGGGATAATTGTGTTTTGTATTGTTGTTCTATGTTAAAAGCCCTGTGGTCTGGATCATGGTGGTGTTAATAATAACTTCTCCAGCAAGGCAGAAAGTCCCACCCCATTAATTTCAAAAGGAAATACTAGGCTAGTGAATTCAACCTCCATGAGGCTTATACTTACTGCCATTGTACTTTAATGTAATTGAGTGCCATGTTACCAGTGTTGGGGTCGTTACTCAAAAAAAGTAATCAACTACACATTACTCGCTACTGTTAAAAAATGTAATGCATTACTTTACTTCTTTACTCCTTATGGAAAGTAACTCGTTACATTACTTTGCCATGAGCAAAATACATAAATTCCTATTGCATTGAGCAAGATGTAAGACAAGTCATTTTGTCATGCCATTTCACGAAAACAGCCTGGCTACACCACAAAGTTGGTGAAAATCTGAAGAGCTCTGCAGAGGGTCATATCAGTATTGCGCTGCAAGCCAAAAGTCTAAAACAGGTTAACTTGACAACACTTACTAAAATAGAATGAATGAAATAACATGCAGAGACTGGCATACGGGCTACAGCATAAATGCCTTAACAAACTAGAGACCATTAAAATAAAACGTGCTAAATAAAATAAAATAACCATTTTAGATGATGTCAGGGTACACGTTTCATTGGCATGCCAGTCTAGGGCAAAGGCACTTTGTTAAGCCATTGGGGGTGCTCCCCCGATGATCATACTGCATGAGGAGACGTTTTTCAAATCTTTTATCCGACAACCGATTTCAGGCTTCAGCACGAGACCGTCTAGTCGTGACTGGCGCACTAGATGCGTTAGCTGTGTTAAGTTTCATACTTCTTATATGATGGCGGCAGGTTTCTAATTCTGCGCAACCGGCTCCACATTACGGAGCAAAATAATACACTCTGCAGACAGCAAATTCCTCACGGCTTTTCTCTTCTCCTCATCCCTTGACAATTGCACTTTAACTTCGCTCACTCAACATGTTAAAAATAATGATCATATCTCCACCCCTGAACATTATGGTAGATGGCTTTGTCATTTCCCCGAATTCCCCGACAGTTGCGTATGGACATGTCTGGCGGCTAATGTGCAAGCGTGCACCTGAGGATTTTGGGGGAGAGTCAGGGGATCCGTCTCAGATATCTGTGGTCAGACTGTCCACTGAAGAAGTCCAGTAATCAGCATATGCACTGTTAGTAACTGTAGTGTGATTAATGAACTTGTAACAGTAACGCGTTACACTACTACGTTACCGACAAATGTAATGTGAGTACAGTAACGCGTTACTTAGTAACGCGTTACACCCATCTCTGCACGTTACTGACTGACGTGAGGCAGGGCAGGACGCTATACCAAGGAAGGCCATTGGATGTTCAAAAATGGACGGTGACGTAGTTTAGGGACACCCTCGTATATGAGCTGAGAGGGGAGCATCCACCAATCAGCGTGGGCGAAATGGGGGCATGATGCAATTCCTGGGAAATGGCGACGAGGAAGTGCCCTGCTAAATGGCTAAAGCTAACCAGCCAAACCCCCTTACCCCCTGGTTTAGATGACCAAATCATGACCTTCATGTGACCCCTGATAACCCTGTGAGACCCAGCATTGCCCTAACTAAGTGAGTATATTCTCTTCAGGTACTTTGTATGTTGCATACCAGGCCTCTTCAGACTCTTCTGAGGTACTTTTCCCCTCTGGCCCCTCTCTCTGGGGCCTAGGTGACCTCATCATGACCTTTTTGTGACCTCTGATGACGCCCTCCACCTTAGTCAGAGAAAGTGCATCAGCATCCTTGTGAATCCCTCTCCTAGCACAAAACTCTGCTCCCTCTATGTGTCATTGACCTTTGACTCCACCCCTACATGACCCTTGACCCCTGTGACCCTTGCGGCGCCCCCTACTGACCCCTTGAGGAGTGTGCGAGCGTCGGCCTCCTCTGGGATCCTCCTCATGGTACCGCAGTTCTCCAGCGCCATGCGGTCCAGCAGGCGATAGTCCACGTCGTGGCCCATGCCGATGGTGAAGACGCAGAAGCGCTCGTTGACCGCCCGCTGCGTGTTACCCAGAATGCTCGCTGTCTGCAGCTCACCCACCGTTGGACGCCCGTCCGTCACGAAGATGATCAGCGACACAGAGTTCTGATTGGTCGCTGCAGCCTCGGGGCTGGACAGGTAGTCACTGAGCAGGGAGGAACCTGTTTGCATGGCACTGTTGATGTCAGTTGCTGTGAAGAGAGAGATGAGGAAGGAAGACACGATAAAGATCCTCAGGCATTGCTAGCCGACTTAAAAGTAGAGTCAAAGATACTGGAGAAAAGTTGTTTATGTTTTAGTATTACAGCCAATCAAATTACATTCCATCTCTTGTCTGCTTTTGAAGCAACGTTGATTGGCTGGAATTGTTTACGCCTCAACCTGACATAACCTGTTGATTGGTTGACTGTGTATGCCGTAGCCTGACCTAACCTGTTGGAACTAGGTAAAGTTGAGGGCATGACAGCCATAACACATGATCAAAAAAACAGAAGTAAAGAAGCAAACCAATAATGTATCCATAAATTAAAATAAAGTTTAACAAACTACTTTTGAAGTAAAAACGTTGAATGCGTTGCTGGGAAACGGCAGTCCAAAACTGGATATACTGATTTAGATTTGCAGCCAGAATCTAGGAGTAAACAATGTTTTTAATCGCCAAGTTATCTGTCAGTTAACACTTGTATCAACAGTTATTAAATGCTCCTTCAGTTGCCTGAGGTTGATTTAGAGCTATTTAATCTTCTGCAGCATCCTTCACAATTATCTCACAGCAAACAACAATACAAGCTGACTTCTGTCAACTGCAATTAAATCCTTATTTACTTGTCTGTGGTAAATTTAGACCTATCTATCTCCTAGCGCTTTCACTGCAATTGTCTCAATGTGAGAGAGAGTGAGAGAGAGAGACAGTACAAGATGTGAAAAATGAAATAGATGAAGTTGCTTCATTGGGAGGAAGTTAATCTTCCAAAACATTGCATGTACCTCATAGGATATAAATTAATTCACATTCCATTACAGACAACAGGAAATCGCCAACAGTGTGGTAGAGTGAGTTTGTGTGTGTGTGTGTGTGTGTGTACTGTAAAATACCTAATAGAGTGTGCACATAAAGCTCAGCTAAGTCCATTTTAATTGGTTGGGTCTTTAAAACATTAAAAGCACAACAGGAAGATTATGTCTGCTATGAGCACACATTGGGAGAATGTGTTACACACACACTCGGCAAGACTATGTCATTTAATGACTTAGTGTTAATAAACATGACTGATGGCTAGGCATACATCCACGAGGGTGTGTGTGTGTGTGTGTGTGAGAGAGAGAGAGAGAGAGTGAGTGACTGAGTGTGTGTAAGAGTGTGCAGACTAATCTTGTGTGTTTCAATGTGGGCACCTCCTATAATGTGGTGTGTGTGTGTGTGTGTGTGTGTGTGTGTGTGTGTGTGTGTGTGTTTGTGTGTGTGTGTTTGTGTGTATGTACCTCCTCTGTGTGTATGTGGAGACACATTTCCTTTCTCTATGTGTTTGTGTGTGTGTGTGTGTGTGTGTGTGTGTGTGTGTTCGTGCGTCTATGCATGTGTGTGTGTGTGTGTGTGTGTTAGTTTGGGCACCTCCTGTGGGTGAGATCATGTAGATGAACTTCTTGGCGTCCCGCACACTCAAGGGGTTGACGGGCACCAGCTTGCCCGGCTGCCACACGCGCACGCGGTTGGAAAAGCTGACGAAGTTAAAGTGGTCGCCCTGCCTCAGATCCCTCAGGATGGTGAACAGAGCCTCCTTCGTCTGACGGCGAGAGAGAGAGAGAGAGAGAGAGGGATGAGTGAGGAAAAGAGAAGAGGAGAAAAGAAAGTAAGAGAGATGAGAGATGGATATGGTTGGAGAATGTGACAATGGTAAAGTGTTGGCCATGCCTCAGTTCACTGATGATGGTAGACAGACTCCTTTGTCTGATGGAGAGAAAAGAGGGGGATGAGAGAGGGATAAGAGATGGAAAGAGAAGAGAAAAAAGAAAGAAAGAGGGAGATGAGAGATGGATGTGGTTGGAGAAGGTGACAAAGTTAAAGTGGTCATGTGATGGAGTGACCATCACTAGAGTTGTGGGTGTGCTCTGACTGCCATCCCAAAGAGCCTGGCTCTTTGGTGTTACGGTCAGAGCCCCTGTTTGGTACCCCGGAGACCCGGGTTCGAAGCCGGGTGCTGTGACTCCTCTTCTTCGCTAAAAATGGTGTCAGAAGTGGGATGGCTTGCTATGAGGTCATTGGCGGTCCACCCACTGTGTGAGCCATACGAGGGACCCCCAGGGTTAGGTTGACCCCGGTGTGAAGGACCCCAGTGATAGGTGAAGCACCAGTATGTGTGGGGCACCCTGGGTGGGAGAAGTATGGTGGGAGATGCGTGAGGGACACCTGAGTGTGTGAAGCGCATGGCTGTGCCTCCCGAAGGGGAAGGCAGTGTGATGGAGTGACCATCACTTGAGTTGTGGGTGTGCTCTGACTGCCATACCAAAGAGCCTGGCTCTTTGGCGTTGCGGTCAGAGCCCCTGTTTGGTACCCCGGAGACCCGGGTTTGAAGCCAGGTGGGGTGACTTCTCCTCCCCTTCGCTACAGGTCACACTACCATAGATCCCTCAGGATGGTGAACAGAGCCTCCTTCGTCTGACGGAGAGAGAGAAAGAGGGATACGAGAAGGAAAGAGGAGGAGAGAAGAGAGGTGAATGCGGTTGGAGCAGGTGAAAAAATAGTCAACCTGTCTCAGGTCTCTTGGGGTGGTGAACAGAAAAAAGAGCAGATGACAGAAAAGAGGAGAGAAATGACAGAGAAAGGGAGAGAGAGAAAGAGTGTGTGTGTGAGAGAGAGAGAAATGACAGAGAATGGGAGAGAGAGAAAGAGTGTGTGTGTGAGAGAGATAGAAATGACAGAGAAAGGGAGAGAGATAAAGAGTGTGTGTGTGAGAGACAGGTGTATATAACGAGAGAGACACTGAGGGAAAGTGGGAGTGTTTGAGACATCCACATTAATATATGAAAGGGCTCAGGAGAAAGAGTAAGAGAGAGAGAGAGAGAGAGAGAGAGAGAGAGAGAGAAAGAAAGTATGACAGAAAGGGAGAAAAAGGGGAAAGTGTGAGTAGTTTAAACATCCACATTAATATATGAGAAGGCTCAGCAGAAAAAATAAGAGAGAAACAGAGAGAGAGACAAAGAGAAAGCAAGAGAGAGTGTAAGAAAGAAAGTAAGAAAGAAAGAGACAGAGGGAGGGAGGAAAAGTGAGAGTATTTGAAACATCCCCATGAATATATGATAGGGCTCCACAGAAAGAGTAAGAGAGAAAAAGTGGAAGCGAGAAAGAAAGAGAGAGAGAGAGTGAGAACATAAAGAAAGACAGAAAGAAAGAGATTGATGGTATTTGAGTAAAAGTAATAATCTTGTAAATAACATTTTAATGTTGCAACATTTTTATTATTATTTCAAATACCTTTTGTTTTTATGATTGTGTGTCAAGTCAGTTAGACTTGAAAAGGGGGACTGATGGTATTTGAGTAATAATAATAATCTTGTAAATAGCATTTTAATGTTGAAACATTTTATTATTATTTCAAATCCCTTGGTTGGTTTTGGAACTCTTGTATTAGGATCAAAAGCTTTGTATGTGTCTCTGGCTGAGCTAGGAGGTGTGAACAACTGGTTTCCTTAACCATTCTGAATAACCGTCCCTGTCTGGTGGATTGACATACAGACCATTTGGCACCTACGCTGATCTGATTAGGAAGACACTGTATACTGTAGTACTTAAAGACGTTGAATATTCATTTTTGGGGTGTAACCTTGGGTGCAGCCATTGGCTGTCTACAGACATTTAAGGTCAGAAAAAAACACTGTTAGCTAGTCTTGTCTTGTCGTGTCTGTCATCGTCCTGTGTGTGTGTGTGTGTGTGTGTGTATGTGTGTGTGAGTGTGTGTGTGTGTGTCTGTCTGTGATGTCCTTATTGTTAAGAATAAACCTTGTACTTGATGTTCAACCACTAGGCTGACTGAGTCTCCAAATTCAACTTAAAAGTAATTTTACTTTAATTTTTTTAAATAAAAAGAGGTAGGGAGAAGGAGGGGAAGAGGGGGAGAAACTCTTCACAGAAATGACATGATGCCTCTTCAGTTTGGCCTTTCTTTCCTCTGGAGGAGCGGACATTTACAAGAGGAGAAAGAGTGGGTGTCAAGGGTCAGAGAGAACTGTGTGTGTGTGTGTGTGTGTGTGTGTGTGTGTGTGTGTGTGTGTGTGTGTGTGTGTGTGTGTGTGTGTGTG
>CM050199.1:17202500-17207500 GCA_027475355.1 Coilia nasus
TTAATAGCTAACTATTAACTAACTTAACTATTTATAATAAAAATGATAAAAAAACAGGTGGGATCTTATGATGGTATAATATACATGACAAAGAAATCTATAGTAATTATTAGTAAATAGGCTGTATCTCTCTCCCTGTCACTGTCAATATAAATATCTATATCGATCAATATATTTATATACTTACAAATGTATATATCTCCATCTATATAGCTATAGCACATAGCTGGGCTGAGGTCTGATGCTGGGTATATGCTGTAGTCTCACCTCTGGTTGTTGGAGTCCTTGCCCTTGGGCTTGTCTGTGGGGCCCTCCCCCTCCTTCACCCGCTTGGCCTTCTTCTCCCGCGGCTTGATCTCGCTGGGGAACACCCGGCCACCAATGATCCTGCCACACACAAACAAAGAGAGGGGACGTCAGGGACAGGGGACGTCAAAGATGGTACACATAGGGACAGGATGGCAGAGACAGAGGGGACATCGGAGAGAGGGGACATTGGAGATGTGACACATATATCTCGTTTCCACCTCCACAGTGTCAGCGCCAGTGTGCCTAGTCTGGAACAGGTTCTGCTTGTTTTTGACTGAAAAGTCACCGGTGCTGGGGACAAAAAGCTGGCACTGGCACAGCTCACTGAAGTTGTCACAGTCATAGTGCTCGGTTCTGACACCTGTGGAAATGTGTGCCGGGGCTGGTGCCAGTGCTTGACCAGAACTGGCTCGACATTAGCACTGGCACCGGCACCAGAACGGTCCTGGTGGAAAAGGGGTAATAGGGACAGGATGACAGAGAGAGGGGACGTCAGAGAGGGGACACATAGAGACAGGAGGGGACATCAGGGATGCATTAGGTATGCTAATTGGGATCAGCTGGGTCAGTGAATCGGATGGAACAAATATGTGGCAGGACGTTTACTTTCTGAACCCGGGATGTCCGCTTCTGGGGGACACAGAAAGGGAATGAGGGGCAGGTGGGGGACATCACAGAGGACAGAAGACAAAAAGGGACAAGGAAGGGGCATGGCAGGACAAGAGGATCACAGCAGGAAAAACTAAACATACTGAATAGACAAACAGACACACATGTAAACATTCTCTCTGTCCTTGATGCTTTTTCTGAAGCTTTCAGTCACAACATCCTGCAGAAATACTGGGTTTTAAAAGAGCACACTCAGGGTAGAGTAAACAGGTACAAAGCAAATATGGTTCCACTCCATATACGCCAGTAGCTCTAGCTGAAATATGCCCCAACCTGGCAACAATGCCTTCTTGCCTGACATGGACCTGATCTGGCAACCCCTAGTCTTACTTTGCTTCCAAGTGTTTCTGTTATGCTTCACACAGATTGGCTGCCTACAGTAAAACAGAGAATACAAATAGAATTCCTCAGTGGATGCAAGAGCACATTACAGGTTAATAACTCACCCATAATGACCATTAAAGCAACACTAAGTTGTTTTTCAACCTTAAAATAATGTTTCCAAAATTGTTTCATTGCTTCATTAACTCATAACAGGGTGAATGGTATTTCTGAATTCTCTTTGCAGCCCTCCATGGGCAAGTTTGTCACTTCTGTAGTTTGAATAAGATATAAGAAAGACAACTCAATTTTCCAACCTGTAGGGTGACCGAAGAAGAAAAGAGCTTTAGTGTTGCTTTACTTCTGACACACATCAATGGTGAAGGCAGCCATGCAAGGTGCCAACCTGCGCATCATAATCTGGTTATAAGTGTCTAGGCAGGCAAGGCACTGTTCTGCTGGATGATAAGACTAATGCACATATGCACATGGTTGCACTTTATTTAACTGTCCCTGTTACATCCTTTAGGAACAGTGTAACAAAGTGTATAACAATGTGTAACATCATGTACTTACACTGTACCATTAGGTTAGGGTTAGGTATATGCAGTGTAAGTACATAATATTACATGTTGTTACATGTACAAACACTGTAGTTACCCAGTGTTACCCAGGACTGTCCTGTTGTCTAACAAAGGAATAAGAATGCAAGCACGTAGGATAGTTCTCTAGTCTATAGGAGTCTTCAAGCACACAGGATACTTCTGTAGGCTACAGGAATAACAATGCAAGCACGAAGGAAACTTCTGTGGTCTACAGGAATCAGAATGCAAGCACGCAGGATATTTCTGTAGTTTTGCAGGAATCAGAATGCTAGCATGCAGGATACTTCTGTAGTCTACAGGAATCAGAATGCTAGCATGCAGGATACTTCTGTAGTCTACACAGGAATCAGAATGCTAGCACACAGGATACTTCTGTAGTCTACACAGAAATTAGAATGCTAGCACACAGGATACTTCTGTAGTCTACACAGGAATCAGAATGCTAGCATGCAGGATACTTCTGTAGTCTACAGGAATCAGAATACTAGCATGCAGGATACTTCTGTAGTCTACAGGAATCAGAATGCAAGCACGCAGGATACTTCTGTTGTCTAGGAATCTGAATGGTCCTGTGGGAATCTGAATGCAGGTATGCAGACGGAAGAGCATCTACAGCTGGCTGCTCTGAAGCGCTTGGCAACCTTCCAATTAGCTCAAGCTCCCAGCAGACCTCAAAGGCCTTCTCAAGCACCACCACAGATTATTCATCAGCCCAACCAGCACAGTCTTTAATCACCTACAGGAGGAAAAACGCAACTAATTCTCTCTCTCTCTCTCTCTCTCTCTCTCTCTCTCTCTCTCTGTCTCCCTCTCTTTCTCTCTCTCTCCCCCTAATGTCCTTTACCTCTCTATCCTCTCTCTCTCTCTCTCTCTCTCTCTCTCTATCTCTCCCTAATACCCTTTACCTCTCTGTCCTCTCTCTCTCCCTTTCTCTCTGTCTCTCTCTCTCTGTCCTCTGTCCTCTCTCTCTCTCTTTCTCTCTCTCTCTCGCTCTCTCTGTCTCTTGCTCTCTCTGTCTCTCTCTGTCTCTCTCTGTCCACTCTCTCTCTCTATCTCCCTCTCTCTGTCTCTCTCTCTCTCTCTCTCTCTCTCTGTCTCTCTCTCTCCTCTCTATATCTCTCCCTAATACCCTTTACCTCTCTGTCCTCTCTCTCTCTGTCTCCACCCCCCCCCCCCACACACACACACCCACACATACATATCCAGTGGTCCTTCTTCAAGACTGTAATTCCCCACTACTCATCTCACACGTTAAGTGCCTGACTGAGTGCAACAGTTACACTCGTCTGTGATCTTCTAGGGACCCTCTAATAACACACTGTGGCAGGCAGGGGTGTCGGGTGTGCCTGTCTGTGTGTGTGTGAGTGTGAGTGTGTGTGTGAGTGTGTGTGTGTGTGTGTGTGTGTGTGTGTGTGTGTGTGTGTGTGTGTGTGTCTGCATGTGTGTGTGTGTGTGTGTGTTTTGTGCGTGTGTGTGGGAGGGGGCGGGGAGGGGGCGGGGCTGTCTTTGAACCAGGTAGGCTACAACATTGAACTTTGCATTGCAGCATACATGTAAAGAGACAGACAGACAGACAGACAGACAGACAGACAGACAGACAGACAGACAGACAGACAGACAGACAGACAGATAGATAGATAGATAGATAGATAGATAGATAGATAGATAGATAGATAGATAGATAGATAGATAGATAGATAGATAGATAGATAGATAGATAGATAGATAGATAGATAGACGGGTAATGTGGTTGCTCACATGGTGAAGTTGGAGACGTAGGCAGCAGCGGGGATCTGGAACTGAAAGGTGCCTTCGGTGGCAGACGCATGACGGTTGAACATCTTGCAGTAGACGGCCGTGAACGCGTACCGCGAGATCACCGTGGTCTTTACTGTCAGCTCTGTCAAATGTGGCTTTGTCTCCTATAACCACCAAGAATAATACATAAACAAAAATGTCTGACCCATAAAACACGCACCTTAATTCAACAAACATGTTTCTTCACATCTAGTGGTAAGGTTTTATATTACAATGAGAAATGCAAAATGTATTTTTCTAGTATTGTCCCCCTGGTTCCCCTGTAGTCTCAAAATGGCAGCACAACATGGCACCCACATATCTAGCGCACCAACTGTAAGTGTATATAAATAAAAAAATCTGAGTTTCCAAGAACAGTTTGCTCATTGTTCAACAAATAGACAGTAAAAAGCCCAATGCTAAATTGACTCCCACATCGTTGATTTTAACACTTCACACTCCACACCCTCCTGAGTTAAAATGAACACTTTCAAAATAATAAACCCAACTTTGGACAGCATTTAAACCTGAACACGTTAAAATTACATTTTGGGAGCTAAAACCAACTCCTACATGTTTAAACCTGAAATTTTGCTCCAATTTTGCAACACTTCAATTTTGCTTTGTATCATATAGTTATGAATGAAAAACATTTTTGTTAATAAACAACTTAACAAAATGACCCAGTGTGGCTTCAATTAAACAGTCATTTGTTAATTGAATAGCCTGCTTTTAGTGACAGTGCACGCCACACATTTAGACCCAATAAATGGCCTCTAAAAACATGTGTAACACAAACCCAGTAGTAGCAGCTGCCCCACCACTGAAAGGGAGTTGCACAGTTATAACACAACAGATGTACAGCATTATAATGCCTTATAAGCGCAGTAATGACTATGTATAAATAGCTGGGAATACTAAGTCAGTCATTACAAAGTTTTATAAATGCATTATAACCCTTTATGAATGTGGTTATAGGGTCTTATGAAGACTGAGTTCATAGAATGTGTTACCGAATCCTCTTTACAGAAGGGTATAACATTTTTGACTTTTTTTTTAAGTGCAATATTTTCTGACTGTGAATTTTACACGACTTCGGGAATATGGAAATAGTTAGGCGGTCCCAACACAAACTACATTACTGAAACAATTTAGGCTGAACTGTCTCCAATTCGTCCCTAGCACCAGGCTAAATATTTTCATAGTGATGCTTATTTGCAGGTCCTGTGTTAATATTGCGATCCAGGAGAGTTCACACGAGTTCCCCCCTCAACACCACAATGTGTTGCTCAGAACTTT
>CM050199.1:17220000-17272500 GCA_027475355.1 Coilia nasus
AGACTCAAAACTCATCTGTTTCAGTTAGCTTATCCATTGTGAATTTAATTCTTTTTTGCTTTGTTTTTTTTTCTCATGTTTACATTTTCTGTGCTATGTCTTCCTCTGTTGCTTACTTAAGAGTTTTTGTTTACTTACTGTCTCCTACTTTTCATATTGTTTTATCCTTGTGTAGTGTCCTTGAGTGTTTTGAAAGGTGCTTATAAATAAAATGCATTATTATTATTATTATTACTGGTACAGGAGTCGAAGCTGCAACCCTCAGATCTCATGACCAACTCTTTAACCATTAGGCCACAGCTGGCGATGTGCAATGGAGTTTATGTCTAATCCAACTCTACACTAATTCCACACTCCATTCCCTTCACCACCCCCTGCCTTTATTTAAAGGAGAACTTTGGTGTAAAATGAAAATTGGCATGTTAAAACATCATACCGAGTTGGTATGTGTACTGAGGAGCAAAATTGATTTAGCCTGTTGCATTCAGAGTTTAACTATTTTTTATCGTTTGTCCCAGAAGGCTAACAATGGAAGTCGTAGGTGCCCTTAGACGAAGCATGACGACTACACTAAGTCGGTATGATGTTTTAACATGCCAATTTTCATTTTACACCGAAGTTCTCTTTTAATGTTTCTGCAGGTGAGATCAAGCTGAGCAACATCCAGAAGAACGTGAAGCGCATCATGCGAGAGGAGTTCTCCCTCTTCTCTCTTGGCATCGGCTTTGACGTTGACTACGACTTCCTGGAGCGCATCGCCATGGACAACAGAGGCGTGGCCCAGAGGATCTATGCCAATCACGACGCTGCAGACCAGCTGAGAGTATGATGAACACATTCTGCTCTTTCTGTGCTCTTTTTTTCACTTCTTCGTCTGTTTTCTTTTTTTCTGACACCTTGACTTCTCTGTGTTTTTCTAGTCTTTTTTATGCTCTCCTTTTCACCTTTTCTATGTCAGTATTACAGTATTGTGTGTGTGTGTGTGTGTGTGTGTGTGTCCACCATGAACACATTTGTGTTTGCTGTTCCTTTCATGCTTGTTTTCTTTTTTTCTTTGGTGTTTTCTATAATAATTTCTTATTAGCCTGTTTTTCAAATGTTTTGCTTTTCTATTTTCTTATGCTTTACATCTCCATGTCAGTAAGAGTGTGTGTGTTGTTATGTTTTACGTAAAAGCACATTATTCTGTGTCTATATTCTTGCATTCCAAATGAAGAGTGGATCCGCTCTATCTATGACTTCCTGTTTGCCTGTGTCCACTTCCTGTTCCTGTTCCATCCCCTTTAGACGTTCTACAGTCAGGTGTCGTCGCCGCTGCTCCGGCGAATCACCATCCAGTTCCCCGAGGGTTCTGTTTCTGACGTCACGCAGAGCCACTTCGACAAGTTCTTCAGCGGTTCCGAGCTGGTGGTCGCCGGCAAGCTGCAGTCCACTGGTTTCCCCACCCTCCACAGCTTCACCACCGCCTCTGCTGTGAGTCTGACCTCTCGGGGTCAAAGGTCAAAGGTCAAGGCTAAAGAGACAGGAAGGCCTAGTGTAACGGATGCCAGCCAGCACAGCTCGGCATAGAACGTTAGTAAACCTTCCTCAAAAAGATTCGCTATTGACTGAGCTAATAGCCTGGAGTTTAGCTTACTTGGTAGTGCATCTGTCTCCCATACTGGGGTTGCTGTGAAGTCGTGTGTTTAAGACTAGCTCTGGACTGCGCAGGAAGACCTCGGTTACTATATAGTGCTCTACGTAGGGAACAAAATGTAACTCACACCCTATCTATATAGTGCACTAAACATTAAACTAACGAACATTTTGGACATGGCACGTAAAGAAGTAACATTGCATCCATTAGAATAAAGAGATGAGCTTCAGTGTTGACTGCAGAGACAGCTCTTCAGTTTGTATGGAAAGTAAATTACAGTACACCGTGGAGTCAGCATATTACTTTACGCTGTTAGTGGGTTTTCTACTACTTTTTATGGATTTATATGAATTACATGTGTGTGTGTGTGTGTGTGTGTGTGTGTGTGTTGTTCCCAGGCTACAATGGACCTGACCCTGCAAGCCGAGACAGACATCGATGAGCTGGACCCCATCCTGAACCAGCAGCCGCACTCCGTCACTGGCTTTGCCCGGCAGATGTGGGCCTACATCACCATCAACCAGCTCCTGGCAGAGAGGTCTGTGTGTATGTGTGTGTGTATGTGTGGTGTGTGTGTGTATGTGTGTGTGTAAGTGTGTGTGCATGTGAGTGTGTGTGTGCACGTATGTGTTTATGTTTGTGTGTGTATGTATATGTGTGTATGTGTGGTGTGTGTGTGCACGTATGTGTTTGTGTGTGTATGTATGTGTGTGTGTGGTGTGTGTATGTGTGTACTAATCCTACTGTGTGTGTGTGTGTGTGTGTGTGTGTGTGTGTGTGTGTGTGTGTGTGTGTGTGTGTGTGTGTGTGTCCAGGGCCCTGGCCCCCAACGCCCTGAAGAAACGCACCATCACCCAGCGCATCCTCAACCTGGCCGTGGAGCACCAGTTTGTCACGCCCCTCACCGCCCTGCTCATCGAGAGCGAGAGCGAGAAGCTGCTCGCAGACTCGCCCAAGGACCCCAAACACGGCTGCTGCTCAGGTGCCTGATCCAAATCTCATCAAAAATCAAAGATGTAAACTACTCTCTCTTTTCTCTCTCTTTTCTCTCTCTGCTCTGACACACAAATAGAGACGAAATACAAGATATATGTCTGTTCTTTTTTTTTATTGGAAATACTCGACCATTAGTCTTTATATTTTTTTTAACTGCAAATGCACGTTATCAGTTGTTTGAATAATACACTTGCACGACACCCTGAAAGATCAATCTGTCGTGCCTACAGACAGTGAGTCTGATTGGATTCTGATTGGAATACCTGACTTTCTGCTTGGCTTAAATTACATGACATGGCATTTAGCTGACACTCTTATTCACAGCGACTTACAGTGAATTAGGAACAAAGACAGTCCAGGAACAGTCTCTTTTTCTATTTACTTTTTTTTACCTGTGCAACACAGGCTTAAGCTAACATATGTTGTGTTTGAGCTGAGTGTGTTTAAAAGGTAGATAAGTGTGTGTGTGTGTGTGTGTGTGTGAGCTCCAGGTTTGTAAGTGCTAGATATGTGTAAAAAAAAGCACCTATATGTATCACACAATGCACAATGACAATACGGGGAATATCTAACCATAAATCTCATCCCATCCATCTGGATATTTAGGGTCCCTCGGCCTGCGTCCACCTGTGCAGCGGCTCGTCCACACCATCCCCCCGTGGGCCCATGCGACAGCGCTCCCTACGCCCAGCCCGGCGACAGGACACATCACCATAGGTGAGAGGTCAGGGGTCATAGGTCATGAACAGTCATGAGAGTCATGAGAGGACACAAACCATTTCAGTTATGTTTATGTTTTTATATTTCAGTTATATTTGTTCTTTACAGATGCTTTTATCCAAATCGACATACATACCATACATTAACAAAGATTTGGCGGTGGATGCTGCTGAGATTATCTGTTTATCGCGGTATACAGCATGTAGGGATCAAGCACCGTATGTCAGGTACAGAGTGTGCAGGCCAATCGGTCCTGTTCCTGCTACATAATTATGCGCATGTGCAGTACAGATAGAGTAGTTGGCCGAATCATGTACCTACAGCTGCCGCTCGTTTTTTGAGCTGCGGTCTGCTCCTGGGAATAGGCAGTTTTCCTACCCACCAAATTAACTGAATACAATTCAGCTCAGATCAATTTTAACCCAATTTAACCTCTTATTTTGTTGTTATTATTATCACATTACATTTAGCTGACACTCTTATCCAGACTTACAGATATTTACATGGTTTCAGTTACAGTCCCTGGAGCAGTGTGGGGTTAGATGCCTTGCTCAAGGGCATCTCAACCATGGATAGGGCAGGATTCGAACCGGCAACCTTCCGATTGCAAGTCCAACTCCCTAACCACTAGGGTGTGTGTGTGTGTGTGTGTGTGTATGGAATAGCTGCTTAGCATGAGTATGTGTGTTGTATCAGTGTTTATGTTAACAATACTAAGACCACATAGGTCTAAAGGTATGGCTATATTGAGATCTAGAAAAAAATATATAATTTACAAAAAAATATAATTTACAATAACATATAGTCCACAGTCAAATATATGTAACAGGTGACTAAAATCCATCAATCAAGACTGTAAGCAAGTAATTTTTGTCTTCGGTCGCCCTACAGGTTGGAAGCAGAATTGTCTCTCATTCGAACTACAGAAAGACGCTCCACTCCTCCAAACTTAGCTGTGCGGTTATAGCCCATAGAAATCAGCAAAGTGAATTCAGAAGTGCCTTTCACCCTGTTATAAGAAACATTATTCTAAAAACTACTTAGTGTTGCTTTAACATGATGTTGCTTTTGCTCTGTAGTGGACAATGACCCTCACTTCATCATCCACCTGCCCAAGCGAGATATGAACGTGTGCTTCAACATCGACTCTGAGCCAGGCAAAATCCTCAACCTGGTGTCCGACCCTGGCACAGGTAAACACCTGTTCCTTGCACCATAAAAGATTCTGGTCACTGTTTGTATTTATTGGTATTTTTAAAATTTAATCTTAAGTCTCCAACAGTGAAACATCTACTACATAATATTACTTTGCATAGCAGGCTCTTAGAAGTGAGGTTAATTTCTATTTTTTAATATATATTTCATATTTTATATATTCATATACATCTTTATATAATTAAATGCTTAATAATTTATATAGCTACTACTTAATGTTTATATAATAAAATACTTTTGTGATATATATTTATTTCAAAGCATTTTATATTTATTACCTTAATATATTTATTAATATGTAATTATTTCATTTTCTTACTGTATACTAACAAATGGAAATTACTATAATTATTATATTGTCATTCTCCACCCTCTGTTTCCTCCCTGTGCCAGGTGTGGTGATCAATGGACAACTGGTCGGTTCTAAAGCACCACAGAACCACAAGCTGAAGACATACTTCGGCACTATTGGGGTGTTCTACCGACCAGAGGGGGTACGGGTCAACGTGAGAACCGACCGCATCGATGTTGTGGAAGGGAAAAACAACCACTCGTTCTCCTGGGGCGGCACTGCAGACATCATCACCAAAGGGTACGTAAGCGTGTGTGTGTGTGTGTGAGAGAGAGAGAGTGTGTGTAGCTAAAGGTCAGTGTAAGCATGTCGCCATCAAGAGAACTGGACAAACCCTTTGGGATGTCAAGCATAGACTTTCTCACAAACGGGATGAAGCCAAAATTGAAGGTTCTGGGCGCTGCCATCTTGGCCAAATCATTCTGTCAATATCAGTGTGAAATACCTGGCGATTAAACAAATAGATGAAAAAAAAAAACACTCCCCTCACAGCTGTCAGGGACTCGAAAACTACTGAAAGACATCAAAAACATTTTTTGAACCAGGCTGTAAATGTGTTTATTTGTGGAGTGGAAATTTACTTTTTTAACATGGGATCATACATATGACAAGTTGCTCACTTCTGCAGTCAGCCCCCAATGGATGTGTGAGGTATTACAACTTTAGAATGTTCAGTTTTGGCTTCATTGTTTGGCCTGGAACGCTGCTGCTTGTTTGGTGCCTGTTTAAATAACACATTATGTAGTGTGAATGTGTATCCATTCATCCATCCATCAATAATACATCCACATACATCTTATCTTTTCGCAAGTCACCGTTTGTTTCAGCATTTATAATTTATATAGAATTGATGTGGATGTTTTGTCTCTTCTTCTGTCAGTCTGACCATGGTCCTGTTGGTTTGTCAGGGTTAAAATCTCCATAGAGAAGGACTCTAAGGTGACGGTGGTGGTGGACGGTCGTATCTCGGTGATGGTGCTCCTGCATCGCGTGTGGAAGAAGCACCCCATCAATGTAGACTTCCTGGGCTTCTACTCGCCCAATGACAACCAGTACTCTGAGCAAGTCCATGGACTCATTGGTAAGACACACACACACACACACACACACACAAAGTACCGGTGCTCTCAGCAGGTCCATCAACTCATTGGTAAGACTCATAAACACACACCACACACACACACACACACACACACACACACACACACACACACACACACACACAAACATACACAAAGTACCGGTGCTCTCAGCTGGTCAATGGGCTTATCGGTAGGTCCAACCAGTCCGGGAACCAGCTCTAAGAACCCCAAATGTGTGTGTCTGTGTGTGTCTGTCTCAGAAGGTTTTGGTACATGCTGAGGTTCACTTTTGTACACACTAGCAGTGATGTTATATCTATACACTAATGACAATCTTTAAATACTTGTGCTTGTGAATGTGTGTGCGTGTTTGTCTTCTTCCAGGCCAGTTTGCCAGTGAGCCAGACATTAAGGTGTTTAACGTTCATGACGGTCCAGACCCCAAGAAGAAGGAGGCCACCATGGACATAAAGGGCAACAAGCTGTCTGTCACCAGGTACACACACACACACACACACACACCAGAGAATGGTGTGAGATGCATCATCAATATCTAAATACTGGTACCTTGTCTTCATATTTAATGCTATTGTTTATTAACTGCAAATCACCCTTGCGGCATGTTAAGGAAATGTAACATTACCCACATTCCATGTATGTGCGTGTGTGTGTGTGTGTGTGTGTTCTATAGAGGGTGGCAGAAGGACTACAGGGAGGATAAGAAGAGAGGCTCAGACGTGCACTGCTGGTTCGTCCACAACAGTGGGAAGGGCTTCATCGACGGCCATTTCACCAACTACATAGTGCCCTCACTGGACAGCTTTCTTCCCGAGCTCTGATTGGCTGAGGAATGTATATGAACAAAGATGATTGGGTGATTTTTGTTTTTGGGCGGGGGGAACAATGTTATGTTGTCAGGATATGCACAGGATTGTGGGCCTCTTGAGTTCAGAAAGTAAATTCCCCCCTCTGTTCTGAGTTAAAATGTTTTTACAGAAAAAAGTGCTGATTAGAGAAGAGTAGGTGGTTGATATACGGAACTGAACTTAAGTACCTTTTCATATGCTAATGAAAGCCTTTCAAATAGTTAAACACATCTCTTCCTCGGATGACAAAGTAGCCTCTCTTTGCGGCTCCATACCACTTGTTTTATATAACATCAACCCTTTTCCTGACCCTAGTCCCCCAATATGGCCGACTTCCCCACTGATAATGGGTGCTACAGTATGTGCTTCAGGGCACAAAACATCAAACTGATTACAATTTAAAAACGTAAACAACATAAGAATTATAGGTGATGAAACTATTAGTCAACGCAAGAACTCAGTGCAATGACTACCTATACTAACATGATAAGAACAATAATTTGTAGTTTGAACAGTTGATGTATTCATGTTAACAATATGAAAATGCACTTCCAATGCTAATGCTGTACAGCGTGTTAGTAATTTAATTTAATTTAAAGAAAAGCAAAATAACACAGGAGGACATTTCCTTCTTTAGATGTTCAACATGACATGTAATTTTATTTGTGGACTCATTTTTTTTCCTTTTAAAATTTACAGTATACAAAATAAACTGGAGGAGGAAAAAAAAAAAACATTATAAAAATCATTTTGTTCAAGTGTTTTACTCACACCAAAGCAGAAGAAGAGAGACTGCATGTACACAGAGACCAGCTGTGGAAAGATAACCTGCAGGTATGTACATAGAGACCAGAGGGCTATTCCGAGAATGTGGTTTACTGTCTGACCCGGTTACGTTAAGTCAATATAAGTGGTAAGACACCTAATAGCGGAGCCCTTTCTCTCCATTGGGACCTCCACCACTTGCTTTGAGTTATCATACCAATATGTACATGAAACCTGCTTCATGGAATACCCTCCAGCTGTAGAAAGATGACCAGCTAGGACAGGAAGGTGTAGACATCAAATTTGAAATGCTCACTGGTTCATTATATAGTGTACTATGTAGGGGACAAAACAATGTGACTCACACCCTATGTAGTGGACTACACAGTGAACGAGTGAACATTCCAGACACGGCCATACAGACTTTGGCCTGGGTCTGGCCCTGCTCTGGCCTTCTGGCCCTGCTTTGGCCTGGGTCTGGCCCTGCTCTGACCTTCTGGCCCTGTTCTGGGGGTGGTTCTGTACAGATGGAACGGACAGAGAGGAGCAAGTAGACACATGCAGAGACTCTGGTGAATTATTCCTGTATGAAAAAAAGGAATCCAAACCAGGTCTTCATCAATCAGGGTCAGCTGTGATGGACGCAAACCTGGCCAGGGCCAATAGGTGATGCGTTTCATTTGTGATGGATCTAAACCAGGTCCCAGATTATCTGCAACAGTTCTGATGGATCCAAGCGAGGGTCAGGGCCTGTCAGTGGCAGCTATGATGGATTTCTACCAGGCAGGTCAGACTCAGATTGGAGGTGGATTCGGCTGCTATTTGGAGTAGTCCTGTGAGCGGATCATTCTGACAGAAGTAGAGGACCTCCCACACTACCAAGGGCTCATGGGATAGCAGCTAGGCCATCTTGGAGAAGTCCTCATAAGGAATGCCCTCCACTCTCTTCCCCTTCATATGGCCCTAAAGGACAGACACACACAAGGACACACACATGAATATTATTTGCCAACTTGCTTCTATTGCTGTTGCAAATGTTAGGTAAGGGTAAAGGTTAGGCTGATTTTTGTGGTTAAGCTCATACTCTCGCTCATACAGATGTGACTGGAATGTTGGATAGATGAACATTATGAAGAAGTTCAGTCCCCATAGAGCATGATGGGGAATTAAAAAATCTTACATTGTTGGGGAGTATTTCTTAAAGCAAGTTTCCTCTTCGTTCGCTCTACAGGTTGGAAGCAGAATTGTCTTTCTTATGTCTCATTCAAACTATAAATCGCAGAATGCAAATCGCTTTTGCAAATTGCATATTGTGGTTGTAGCCTACGAAGGGCTGCAAAGCGAATTCAGAAGTGCCGTTCACCCTGTTACGAGTTGATGAACCAATGGAATGAACCACTGCATTATTTTAAGGTTGAACAAATTACTTAGTGTTCCTTTAATAGTTACAACATCCATCTCGTTCAAAAAAGCACTTATCTATCTAACTTACTGATTCCAGTGTAAGTGACGCAGAAAAACTCTTCTCATCAATGCCCTCTAGAACCGCCTCCGTTCCCCGGTGAGGTCCGTTCACAATCAGAACCCGCTTCCCTGCAGAACAACCCAGCGAGAACCATCAGAACCAATTACTGAAGTACAGAGAACACAGATGATATGTTTCCAAAAAAATAACAAAGCTGCAACATCTTGCCATTTTCCTTTGCAAAGTTTCCTAAGTTCACTAGTCATGCGAGAGAGGTGGCATGTACAGTCAGGAGATTCTGTAGTCTTCAGCAGCTTATGTGTTATGGAACTGTAAAATAAGGGACAAAGTGGAAAGCAGTTACCATGGTTACAAGCTTACCTGGTGCTGGGATGACGGTTTCCACGTGGGTTTGGTCTAGTTTCAGTTTGTCTCCTGAATCCACCATCTTCACAATGGCTGTGTATTTGTCCTGCACCTCCTGATGTAATAACAAAAAACACCAATACGCCAATTACCAATACATACACCAATACGCCAAAACATTATTCTTTCTTCTACATGTGTATATGGATGAATGTGTGTGTGTGTGTGTGTGTGTGTTAACCTGGTCCTCGATGAACTGTGTGTGTGTGTATGCATGTGAGTGTATATTTTAGTTAGAAAACCATAGAAAGAAGAAGCCTTCTTGCTCCATTTATTTTCTTCTACATGTGTCTATAGCTGTGTCATTGTTAGTGTGTGTGTGTGTGTGTGTGTGTGTGTGTGTGTGTGTGTGTGTCTTACCTTGATCACTCCTTTTTTCTTGTAGTACTTCTCTCCCAGCCTCTTAGTGATGATCTTGACCACGATGTCCGTGTGGAGCCAGTAGTCCAGTTTGACCGGCGCCATCTTCTTCTTCTTCTGCTCCTCCATCTAAAGGAAAGCAGCAGGCAGACAGACAGAAGGGTTTCTGGGATAGCAGTGGGAGGACTGCAGTGGCTTTGGATGTTAACACACAGGAAGAGGAGACAGTACCATAGGCGTAGCTGGGGTGCCCACTCGGGCTGGGTCTCATCTAGGACATGGCGATTCGATACGATTTTCAATACAGTGCAATTCAATTCGTTTCGATTCCGATATCAATACATATTACTTTATAATTATTACTCAATGTCATTAACTCAACAAAACCAGACCAATATTATTTTTATGTTCAATTTATTGAACAGGAAAATAAAGTGCATTTTTTCAAAGCTTTTTATTGAACATGTCACATAAAAGGTGCCCAGTCTCACTAGGTACCTGTAGTCAACTTATAAAAACTATTTGTGCAAAAGAATACAATATGGCTAATGTACATTTGTACTAAACAAAGTACATTCACTACATTTTGGTTTAGAATCAAAAGTGCATTTCTCTGTGCAGTTGCTACTGGGGGTGTATTGATATTAATAGCCATAATATCGATATTATGTAGTTTTTAGAAATATCTATATATATTGCTGTATCGATTTTTTTTTTTAGCACAGCAGTAGTGCCCACCCACTTGTCAATCAGGGCCACCCAATCAGATTGTTCCTCTGTTTGATGATTTTTTTTGCTGGCCCCACCCATTTTATGAGTTCTGGCTACGCTACAGCACCTCAATGATCTCGTCCAGCGCTGATTTCTTCTTCTTGTCCTTGGACTCGGAGGTGTGAGGTGCGTCTTTCCTCTTGGCTGAGGAGGATGCTCTCAGGGCGTTGGCACCCAGTGAGGGACTAAGAGGTGGTGGAGAGAGATCGTTAGTTAGTTGGCAGTGGCTACGGGTCTGGAATTTCGTACCAGTAGATGTAAGGATATTGGTCCGGAACCTATTCTCCGGAACCTTATTGGTCCATATTCTTCTGGAACAATACATGTAAAGTTATAGGTCTGGAACTTGAATTCTGTACCACACTCAGACAGGGTTCCCACAGATTTACCAGACAAAAGTTCCCTACTAACCCTAACCCTAACCCCAAACCTAACCCTAATCACAACCCCAACCTTCACCCTAGATTCCGTTAATTTGAATTTCTGTACCAATAATAACAGTTCTAGTGGCACGGAAGCTGCCGTACCAGTACCCACTTTGTAGTTAGTTAGTTTGCTTGTTTATTGTCCCCTTGAAGAAATGTGTCTTCACAGTCCCTTTACAAACATCCAGCATACAGCAAACATTCATAGCCTGGCTTTCGCACCAAGCTTGTAGATGGAGCAGATGGCAACAAGAAAACATAAAAAAAACATAAAGAATACATAAAAACAATATGAATGGGACAAAATGGATTCACACTGACTAAATTAGATACTACAGCTTTATCATGTGCAGTGTGGTGTAGTTAAGTTAAAAGCATTTGCCTTACCCTTTGGATGGACCAGCTGATGTTGAACAGGCTCCCTTGCTGAGGTTGAAGGCCACTGTGGCAGAGAGGAGAAGGACAGGGGGGTTCATGGTTCACTACTGGGTCGGGATGAAAGCTTGGTATTCACCCCTCTGTATGTGTCTGTGTGGGAACTACAAGTGGTAGTGTGTGTGTGTCTGTGTGTGTATGTGTGTGTGTTTTGAAGACAGGGAACTGGATGTGGAAGTAGGGCTGGGCGATATGGCTGAAATCTGTATCACGATACAAGTGTTTCATATCGGTCGATATCGATAATTATTGAAGCATTGTGTGACCTATTTAAAATAAGTAACAGGAGGGAAAAAATCTAAATTTAAACATTTTTATTTTTAAGTTAACCTTCCTCTGACAGGCAATAAGCATTCAGGCAAAATGACTGTAAACACACGTTCAATGTTACGATCACAATTAAAACTGAACAATTATCAATAAGCTAATAAAGTGCTTAACAAAGCTGAAGTGTTATAAAGACGTGCAAAGTGTTAAATGTAGGCTTGTCCCGATCCAATATCGGCATCGGATCGGCCGCCGATATTGGCAAAAAAATGCGTATCGGTATCGGCGCGGCGGCACGGAAAAAAATCCGATCCGTTTAAAAAAAAAAAAAAGTCCGGTCTGGGTTTTCCAGCGCTCAGATAATCCATTCCAGTTTTTTGCTGTGGTTTCGCTAAAATCCGGTCCGCATTTTCCAGCACACCAGCATTAGCGTCTCCCAGTTTGTAGATGGAGATGGAGCAAAAAGTGTGGAGGAGATTGGGCAGTAGAGGGTATTTTTGTTTTTAAATAGTTAACGATATTATTTGCACTGGTTTTTAAAGCCTTGGTTTACAACTGCTCAAGAGCAGAGTACTGATGCTGAGTTAATAGACTATTTTACACTCCGGTTATTTGTGTGTTTTTCTTTTTTTTCCCATACAGTTTACAGTCTGATTTGCACTTTTACTGACCACTGACGCCATCCCTGTTTGTTATTTTTAATGTTGTCTATTTTCTGTTTATCCCTGAATAAACAGGTCAGTTTCTTGTTACCAACCATTGTGTATTCAAACTCACTTAAGTCAGCTGGCTAGTTGTTATCAAGAGTACTAAAACCCTTTTCAATATGAGTCTAATAACTAAGTAAGAAGGCTAAATAACTTTAATACATGCTCGGTTGGATAGGCCGGTATCGGTATCGGCCACCAGTATCGGTATCGGCTCAGAAGTGCAAATACAATATCGGTATCGGATCGGAAGTGCAAAAAGCTGGATCGGGACATCCCTAGTTAAATGTAAACATAGCGAAACCTGATACCTGAGAAGAACTATCATATATGTATATAGTTTTACTGCATAATTTGCAGACAACATTTGTCTGACTACGATGAGATTTGTAAACTCCAAAAAAGCTCCCATACTGGTGAGCAGAGCTTTCTGTTCTTAGGGCTCATTCACACCAAACACTCTGCATATTCAGCGCGTGGCCGTTTTCTGTCCGTATTCGTTTAGAATGCATGTTAACAAATTAGACTCTTCACACCGCACGCGTGATCTGAGCGTATTCTGTCCCTATACAAACATATTGTATACTGATATGCACTGTACACGCTCAAGTTGGTGTGAATGAGCCCTTATCCACATTTTCCTCGCTCGTCGCAGTGGCACTCATCTTCCTTTCTTGACCATGCTGTTTCTGGAAAAAAACACGACTACGAGACAAGAGATGGCGCAACCAAACCCGATACTGTGACATGATTGGCTATTAGCGTGTCACTCCCCATACGTTGCTAGGCTACAGAGGACGAGTGCATTTGCTCATGCAACCAAGCTTGCTTTGCAACAAAGATTTAAAGCGGCGCTAAATCAGAGAGGGCTCTGACTAGCTAAACTTACGCCGTTTTCTTAAAAAAAAAAAAAAAAACATTCTATCGAAGGCATTTTCTATTTTTATCGAGTAGGTGTCTATCGAGATACATATCATTATCGTTTTATCGCCCAGCCCTATGTGGAAGTATTGAATATCTGTGTGTGTGTGTGTGTGTGTGTGTGTGGGTGTGTGTTGATTTACAGGCTCACCTTTCTCCTCCTCATTCTCTCTCACCAATTCTGTGTAGACTGGTTCCTCCTGCAAACATCAGGGCAATTAACACACCTCCCTATCTTACCACGCATCCATGATAACACACACACAGTCAACTTTTACTTCATATTTAGTTGAACTGACTCAATTAAAATATCCAGTTGCTTGAGGTTTTACTGCAGAAAAAACAGAACGTGTGTACACACACACAACCACACACAGAGTACCGAACTTGATCTCTCACCAGTAACACTTGATATTAGGAACATTTGTATTAGATTATTTAACTCAATCATTTAGTCATTAAAAGCCATGGTCTGAGATGCATCATCAACATCTAAACACTGGCACCTTGTCTTTGTATTTCTTGCTACTGTTTAACTGCAAATCACAAACACAAGCACAGAAATTTGCACACACACACACACACACACACACACACACACACACACACACACACACACACACACATCTGCACGCACACACGGCGCTGACCTCTGGCTCCTTGCCCTCCTGTCCTCTGCGGACCTGCTCCTCGATGAACTTGGCGCTTCGCTCTTCGTCGTCCAGATCCGCCTTCCTCTTCCTCTCCTGCTCCTCCTGCTTGCGGATGGTCTCCGGGTCGCGGTCGATGTACTGAATGTACCAGCCCTTTGGGGTCTCGTCCACCTTACAAAAGCCTGACACACACACACACACACACACGCACACGCACACAAGCACGCACGACAATGATCTGTGATGGATGTTTGCTACACGTTTCAGAAATGAATTCAGCTGACTTGAAAACACACAAGAACAACACAATGCACTGTTTAAATGCAATGTGAAGAAACTAATTCAGCTTACCTTAGAAACATTGCTATGAAAGACTTACCCCAGCAGTGTGTGTTTGTTTGTGTGTGTATATGTTACCTGCACTAACCCACAACACTTTTATACCATAATTAATTCCCAATTTCCCTAAAGGGAAGTTTTCTTCTATTCTGTTCTTGTACCTACCTACATTTGCAACGGCTGATTTAAGACTACATATCTTGTTATGGCTGACTGCGATTGTTTGCTATAATGTGAGCCAAGTAAACCCATAATCTTGTTGTAAAACCTTGTGTCTTTATGTGTGTATGCGTGTGTTGCTCTGTGTGTGTGTGTGTGTTTGTATGTGAGTTTGTGTGTGTTGGCATGTATAAGGACGCATAATGTGGCACACCCTGACATAGGTGACCACAAGTTTTAACGTTGTTTTGTTTTGTTTAAATGTGTAAATATTTCATTTAATATGGATACATAATTACATATGGGGAACTATAGGCGCGTGACACATGGGTTGCGTCTGTGGTTGCTATGGTGACCGCAGCCCTCAGCCGGCAGATGTAATCCGGACTGAAGAAACAGCTAGAAAACCAACCTTGTGTCTCTCTTTTATTATCACCTGTTTACAGGTTAGTAAGCTATAGCTCCCCTTGTCTGAATACAATGTCGGAGAAGTAATGTGTGTTAGAACATTTATTTTGTGTTATCTTAAATTGTTAGTAAATTAAACGTGATATTACAGAGTTTGTATTTAGTTTGTATTAGGAGCGGCTGGTTATCGTTAACGCTCAGCTGTCTCGCGAACCCTTTGAATGTACGATAGCCTAACTGTCAAAACATTATTTTGGGATCCCCAACACCCGGTTTTGACCACTGTTTTCAGTTTTCGGTGACTAAAGAACTTGACGATTGTAAATAATACTGATACAATGTGATTGTTAATTATAATGAATAAGAGAGTAAACGTATTAAACTATTGTAACTACCCATAATGAACGTTGCCTAAATGCGATTTAGAAATTAATCAGAAGTTGATGATTGTAAATAATAGTCCACTGGTGTACGATATAATTGTTATATTTAATGAATAAGAAGGTTACAATGTGATTGTTATTATTTTGTGTTTGAATGGGGCATGTTGGTGATAGGCCTTATAGTCACAATAGCCTATGTTTTATAGCATATAGAATATACACATATTTGTAACATGCAGATGTTAACATGCCTATTTACAATATATTATTGTTGTATATTGTATATATTTATTGTTATTTAATAAAGCAGATGTAATCCGGACTGAAGAAACAGCTAGAAAACCAACCTTGTGTCTCTCTTTTATTATCACCTGTTTACAGGTTATCTTTGTTACGCCATCGTCCCACTCCTGGGACCCGTAACAATAACCGTACCTTCTCTGCCCAGCCACTTGGTGAAGTCGGTTAGTGTTTCCCACTGTGTGGAGTTCATGTGGACGTGCTCTCTGTGGCTGATGTACTCGTTGTAGATGATGTTGTTGTGCACTCTCTTGGTGCCTGCAAGAGGAGGAAGAAAGAGAAGCCTTCGGGACGAGCAAAAAAGGTAAAAAGGACATGCTCCTCACAACAACTTATTAGTGTAAAAATTAGATTCTATATATATCCAAAAAGCAAATAAGGTTGAATGTTTAAATGTGTTATAAGGAGATACTCAGGCCTACCAAATCGCCGACGAAGAAGCTCCAGAAAGTCAGTCTTGAATTCACTACAAAACAGACAAGCGGTTGGGTATTATTTATGCAAGCAACTATAATCTACACATTATGAAGGCGACACTCTTCTGTATCTTTTAAGTCTAGTCAAGTATTTTTGTTAATCTGTTGTTTTGTATTGTTTTAGTAGCCCTGTACAATAAACATAAATATCATGTATTGACTTACTCTGAGAAGTAGTCCATGAACTGGTTGGGGTTTTCTGAGGCCAGCAGCAACTGCCTCTGGTGTGACTCTGACATACAGTGGCATTTGAAGCCATTCTGCAATAAATGTGTTTATGTTTAGACCTACAAAACAGAACTTTGCTCTAAAGAAATCAAGAGAGAACAATGCCACAGTGTATCTTGATTGTTAATGTTGTTCTACCTCATGCTTCATGCTGTGTCTGGTCACGTTTTCACGTGTGATTTCTGATTATATGCCTATCTGTGTAATCAAGTTTAACTGTTGGATACCCATTTTGGCTGAAGAGGTGCCCAGTGATCTAGGCTGTGTTGCAGCATGAAAACAATGCTAAAATCTGTACTTTTTATCAAAGTTACAAAAATATAGTTATTATTATGGTTACAATTATGTTATAAAGGAGGTTGGGAAGACAACTTAACTACAATTTTACTCACCTCGTCTCGACACTGTTTCTGACACATTTGGCAATACCATCGCAACTTTTGAAGACCTTTGGATTTTATCCTGTTGGCGATTGCTTTGGGACTAAGGAAATCAGCTTTTCCCATTTCTTATAATAAACGTTTCACAATAACTTCAAATTCCTAACACTTTGTTTGACGGGAAAACAATAGTTAGCACGTTTTCTTCCTGACAACTCTGCTGTGTTGGTCGCCTTCGCCTTTCGGCGTATGTATAATACGTCATCAACTTTTGTGCACAAGCACTATCGCGAGAAGCTTGTCTGCTTCACTTCATTTGCGCCTGCGCTGTAGGGCCAGTCTGACCTTCATAGAAGTGAACATGTTCGCCAGGACCAGCGCGGTTGTGTTCCTCCCACAATGGTAACTTTTTATTTACCTGTTAATGTATGCTAACTTGCACAGTGTTATTTATGTTGTCATTATTCTGCAGTATGGCAAGGAAGCACCGTGGTTTTGTGTCATTGCAATAGTCCAAACGCTCACAAGGACGTGCTAAGCTGTAGGCCTCGGCTGGCATAGCATGCTGTCGAATGAACGAAGTTGATCTGTCAAGTAGCTAGCTTCTCTGATTAGCACCAGGAGAAACCCGGCTTGGTTGTATAAAGCTCACTAAAACGATTGACAAGCATTTTGCCATTAAGACTGAATCACAATGGCTTCTTGGGATGATTTCGTCAATCACTGTCTCATACAGTCAGCTTCATGAATTAGGTTACATGTTTCTTCTTACCAAAAGCTAATGGCTACCGTTAGCCATAATGACTGTTAACGTTAGCCAACACCAGCCGCCACTTGTCTGACGTTAGCTAAAGTCAGCTAACGTTATGCTTCTGTTAACTGTCATTGTACAGACTATGTGGTTTGCTGTAGACATCAGGTAGTTAAAACCTCCAAAAATCATTGTGCTAATGAAGTACTTGCAGTGGATTGTTGCCCAAATAACGGAATGTTCTCTGAATGAATCTCCCTCTTGCAGTGGGCAGGTCAGGACCATGGCTACCTTGAAGGACAGTAAGTACTTTTGTAAAGCACGGCATTATGCAACTAAACAAATGGAACACAGCAGTTGTTTTTTCTGCTGATTTGATGTTCTCTTGGATACGTGCTATTTAAGGATATTTTTAAATTGAAAATGACCGGTTCTGGAAGACGTACAGTTGGTGGTCGCTGATCACAATAATCATTGATCTGTGTGTGTGTGTGTGTGTGTGTGTTTGGACGTATTGCATTTAACTGACACTTGTCGTCTTTCACCTGCCATTTCCAGTCACCCTCCGACTCAAGTCTGTGAAAAACATCCAGAAAATCACCAAATCCATGAAGATGGTAGCCGCAGCCAAGTACGCCAGGGCTGACAAGGCCCTCAAGCCAGCCCGTGTCTATGGCACTGGTGCTCTCGGTAAGAATCACTCAGGGGAACAAGAATCACATTACTGCACATTAATTACATTGATACAAAGTAGCATGTTAATTTTGATAAAGTGTTGTTGATTAAGTGATTGACCTATGTTTTTGTACATAGCCGCGTATAAGATAATTGACTCGTATGTTTTTGTACACAGCTTTGTACGAGATGACTGATTGACTGATATGTTTGTACTCAACATCAGCCTGCACAACTCTGCACCTGGGTTTAAGCGGACGTGTTGGAATAACTGGGGGAGGGGGAAAGGGAGGATGACGACAACTTAGTAGACGCACTATATTCTCTTTTCTGTTCTATTCTACTCTCAGCTCTGTACGAGAAGGCAGAGATCAAGGCCCCGGAGGACAAGAGCAAGCACCTGCTCATCGGTGTGTCCTCCGACCGTGGTCTCTGTGGCGCCATCCACACCAGCGTCGCCAAGGCCATGAAGGCTCAGGTGGCCAGCCTCACCGCCTCTGGCAAAGAGGTGATGATGGTCAACATTGGAGACAAGCTCAGGGCCCTGCTCTACAAGTGAGTGTCTTTTGGTGGTTGTGTAGGCAAGGCAAGTTTATTTGTACAGTGCATTTCATACACAGAGGCAGTTCGGTGTGCAAAGAACACTATGTAAAAGCATAAAAGATAAAGTAAATATAAATGCTTAGAAGGATAAAAATAAAATAACTCTAAGGTAAAAAGATATATTTAACAAAAAGGAGGCCTCACACTCAGGGGCTGCACACTCCTGCATTTACTCACACACTCTCTGTCGTTTTGTAGGGTTTCTGCTTGCTTTATTAGCTACATTTTTGTAATTTGAGATCCTTTCCACTTCTAAGCTAAAACCCTTTCATAGTGGTGCAATGCGGATGTGTGGTGTATTGCCCAAAAATGTTTCACATTTAGTGTGCATTAAATACTGATGACCATTTACATAGTGCTGTTTGCTGTTTTTCAGACCATAAAGAGTGAAAATGTATGCCAGTGTCTTGAAAATGTCTGCACATTGTATTGGTACATTGTATTATTTCAGGAAGTCAATAAGGCACAAAGACGTTTAAAAGTGTGTGTGTTCTGTGTTATCCAGTCACAAAAATAGTCACCTCTAGTGCACAACAAAACAGAGTTAGGTCTGCCCTCTGCACACTGACTGTATTGCTCTCAGAGGATTTTGTAATGGTTTTGGTGCAGCTTTTTTACATTACCTTACAACTCTCCCTCATGTGCACTGTCCTGCTGATTGCCTGTGCTGCATCACAGGACATCTGGTTACACTGATCCTAATCCTCAAATATTTACTTGGAAAAAGGGACAAGCACTATGCATGGATGTTGTACTGTGTATGTCTGGTAGCAGGGTTCCCCACGGTCATGGAAATCCTGGAAAAGTCAAGGAAATTGAAAATGTAATTTTCCAGCCCAGGAAAAGTCAAGGAATTTTGTAAATTCACTGAAAGTTTTGGAAAAGTAATGGAAGTTTAGTTTCTCCCTAACGCAACTACAGCGTTCTGTTAGGCCATCAGAGTCGACAATAAATGCACTGACAGTATTTTGAATGTTAAACATTTCATATTTAGCCCTAAAAGTATGCTAAATTCTACACACTTAAGGTGCCGTGACGTCATGGAAAATTCACATAGGTCATGAAAAAGTAATGGGAAAAGTTTTGAAATTTTGTCCATGAAAAAGAGTGGGAACCATGTGGTTCATCTGTGCCTCTGTGATGTCCCCCTGCAGGACCCATGGGAGTCACATCCTGATCAACTGTAAGGAGGTCGGCCGAAAGCCCCCCACCTTCTCGGATGCCTCCATCATCGCCAGTGAGCTGATGAACTCTGGCTACGAGTTCGACCAGGGCTCCATCATCTTCAACAGATTCAAGTATGGGATTCTCTTTGAGGCTCTCTCACACTCTCTCTTTATCTCTCTCGCTCTTGCTGTCTCTCACTCTCTTGCTCTGTCCCTCACTCTCTCCTTATCTCTCCCGCTGTTTCTCTGTCATCCTTTATTTCTTGACATTGGAGAGTTTGCTTTTAGCTGGTAAGGTAGACTGATGTGTTTTCCTTAATGGTGTTTCAGTAGGTTTCAAATTGTGCTCCCTGGGGTTTTTAAAATTCAAGTCCTTTCTCGTTCCCCCTCTCACAGGGGATATCTGCAGTTGTTCATCTGCACAACTATTTACAAGCAACAGTTTCTGTCCTGCACTTTGAAATTTTTTTTTTTGCCATTTTTATTTTGTATTTATTTAGTTTTTTTGGATCTTGCTGTAACGTATTATGAAGACATGATAATGCATAATTAAGTGTAATACTATGAAGGCATGAAAGCTTAGGAGGTGTTGCCCTGTGAACTCCTAGACGTTGGGGTGTTTGTGTTTTTTCGTTTGTGTTTAAACATGCTGAGCTGGATTTTCTGTTTTGATTCTGCTGCAGGTCTGTCATTTCCTACAAGACAGAGGGGAAACCAGTGTTTTCTGTGGACACAGTGGCCAACTCAGGTGGGTTTTTGACAAGCCTGTCAACCTGCTGCTCGGTCAGTCCATTTTTTTCCCAGAATCCTCTGTGTTTTCATGGACACCCCTTAAATCTCTTATGCCTTTCTTCATCTTTTAAAGCAACATTAAATTAGTATTTTAACCTTAAAATAATGTTTGCAAAATTGTTTCAGTGGTTCATCAACTTCTAACAGGGTGAAATGTGCTTTGCCACCTTCCATGGCCTACAACCGCACTAAACAAAATTGGAGGAGCAGACCATCTCTCTGTAGTTCTCTATGAGGGACAATTCCACTTCCAACCTGTAGGGCGACCGAAGATGAAAACTACTTGGTGTTGCTTTAACTTTATTTTACTTTGGTTTTGCATTTGCTTTTGTGTACCACTGATTCTTATGTCTGTCATTGTTCCTGTGTTTCCCTTCTTTTTTTTTTTTCCCACTGTCAGCCAAACCTTGTTCACTAAGTATTTGTTTTAATAACCCCTTTTAAGAAAGTCAGGCGTAGGTAATAACATGTATTAGATGTGACACGAGTAAGCGGTTTGACTGACACACATACCCCCCTCTGCCTGTGCTGCGTGTCTGCAGAGAGCATGGGCATCTATGATGACATCGACGCGGACGTGCTGCGTAACTACCAGGAGTTCGCCCTGGTCAACCTCATCTTCTACGGGCTCAAGGAGTCGGCCTGCAGCGAGCAGAGCGCCAGGATGACCGCCATGGACTCCGCCAGCAAGAACGCCGGTGCGTAGCCACAAACCTCTACAACATCAACACCACTTACAGGGCAGCACAACGGCTAGAACATCAACACCACTTACAGGGCAGCACAACGGCTAGAACATCAACACCACTTACAGGGCAGCACAGCAGAACAGTACAGTGATCCCCCGTCTATCGCGGTAGTTACATTCCAGAACCCCCCGCGATAGGTGAAAATCCCCCATGTAGCAAGACCATATAACATTTTATTTTATATTTTAAACCTTAATGTACCCCTCCCATATGCTGTTTTAATATATTTACTGTTTGTATTATTGAATGAGTACTGCATTTCAATCAATATTTATACATTGCAGTATAGTTATCAGAAATTAATATTGTTCTGATGAACTTTTCTTTAACATGGATAGTGACATGACATGAAAAACATCTGTGGGGGTGTGTGCGAACTTTACATCTGCAAAGTTTGTTTCCAACCCTGGCTATATATATATATATATTGAAACCCTGGATAAAAGGGTTGAAGATGGTAAAAGATGTCCACCAGCAACATTGAAATACACCCATCTCCCCCTACACACACTGCAACTTTTTGTGATCTAAACTCACCCTAAGACATCAGGGTTTCCACAATCATACCAGACCCCAATTACACACAGCCAGGAAAAGCTATTTAAAGGCTCTGCCATTCTGCTATTGCCATAGCAAGGTTTTAGCAGTGGCGTTGACTGGTGATATAGAAGACCTCTGTGATAGGAATGTGTTGAAGCTTTTGCATGAATTTGTGATCTCTCCTTCTTCTTCTGCAGGTGAGATGATTGAAAAGCTGACCCTGACCTTCAACAGAACCCGCCAGTCCGTCATCACCAAGGAGCTCATCGAGATCATCTCTGGTGCAGCCGCCCTGTAAGTGTGACTCCACACACACACACACACACTCTCACACACTCTGACTTTCTCACTCTCTCACCGACTCACCCTTTATTAGTGTTCTGTCATGCCCTTTACTGCATCCTCACATTTCTGGTATTGATTTGCGTGATTCAAACATTACAGTTTGAATCAAAGGCCATTCAGTCGCCTAAAAAATAAATGAGGCTTTATGTACAGTCTGGGTTATTGCAAATTAAGTATTGCACAGTAATGATGCATTATGCGGATATTCCAGTAACATTGCATATTACTGTTGCACATTAAGTGGGTAAATGTAGTTTGTACTCACCACCTTTCCTTTGTTTCCTATTGTTAAACAAAACAAAAAAAACTGATGATAAAACCTCGTCAGATGCTAACACTACTGGTTCACTAACCCGCTAACATGTCCCATGTTCCCTCTAACTCCCATCATGCCCCCCCCCCCTCCCCCCTCCACAGGAACTGACCTAGAGGTGACCTAAGGTAAACTTATGTACAGTAGGGCTAGCTGCTTGCATTGTAGCGGCTCCCGCACCTCTGTAAAGGTGTAATGAAGAGGGCTTGACTAGCTGTGGCGTGTGTGTGTGTGTGTTTTGAAGGCCGGGGTTTATTGTGTGTGTTGATGGTCTGAGCATATCTCACTCTTACGACCTTCAAGGCATGTTTTGTTTTCTTCATGATGGCCCAAGGCTTTAAAATTAAGTAATTGATTAACCAAAATAGCCATTTGAACACACACTCGCAAAGGCTGTATTTAATGTGGAGCTTGGAACCCAATGGTTAATGCTGTCAGTCATCTATAAGTTTTATATTCACTCCATCCCCTTTTGTGTGATTGACAGTTCAGCTCACCTATCAGGAGAGCTATGTTTCTCCTGCACTTGGACATGCTCACCAATCAGAAGTGTTCCAACTTGAAGCAAAATATTGAACTGAATCTTAACTTTATAAACCCCAAATCAAAATGCATGTGCAACATACGTTAGAAAAATTACAATTTGACTCCAAACCTGCATTCATCTAAGCCTTTATGGATAACATGGGCAACCTCTTATGTGTAAAGATGATCTCTCTATGTTTACTATGTTTTAGCAAATTTAAACTGAGTGGGTCTCTGGTACTTGTATGTTTGGATGTTTTAATAACATGAGACCTACATTTTTAAAAAACGTGTTTGGAGATTTTTCGAGAAATGCATTTTTTTTAAGGCTGACCTATTTTTGTGCCTTTTGGGGGTGAAAAAAAAAAACAAAACAAACGGCAGCACTGCGAGATTTAAACAAGTTCACCATTCTAATGTGTGTTTGTGTGTTTCTCTACAGGTAATCGGGCACCCCACCCACCCCCAATCATCTGCGTGGTTCTGGCGATCATCCCTGCAGCGCTTCAGAGTACATTGCTGTGGAAAGTTTATGGACATGTGTGCTTCTATTTGTACAATATCTGTTAACGTAAATAAACCCCCTCTTACTGAGAAATGTCCCTCCTCTGGTCTGTTTTAAGAATGCCTGTTCATCCTGAGGTGCTTTGAAAAATAAAATATGTTTTATCACCATACAGGAAAACATGAGGTGTGAGTAAAGATTAAAATGTTTCAACGCCAGTACTTTTGTTGTTGTGGTGTCATTTAAAAAAAAAACAAACGTGTTGTATTGTTTGCTGTTCGTTTGGTAAGGTTATATAAATACAGGAGTCTCCTCACTTACTCAAGGAATGAACACTCACTCACTCATTCAGGACTCTTTGAAATGAAGACGTCGGTGAGCTAACGGTGCACACACACATACACACACCGTTGGGTAAATCCTTCCATTAAGCAACCAAAGAGATCCCTAATACCAGGCCTTCCCCTCGGCTTGTGATCTGCCCGTATAGTGTTTCTCCGACCCGATTAGCAATTACCGCCAGCAACACGTCGCCATCACTGTTGTTCCTCTCTATATTTGCTAATCACATAAGTGCCGGATCCTCTCCGATATCCGATGGGGCAACAACTATTTCTTCATTAAATACTACGGGACGGGACAACACGCGGATCAAGTTCGGCGCGTTGGTCGCCATAAAAGGCAAGGGGGTGTAGTATATCTGAGTCTGTATCAAAAGGTGAGGTTCGGGGTCAGTGAGCGTAGCTTAGTCAATGTGGCCGCCCTTCCACTCTCACTAATAAATGAACGGGCCCAGGGGAAAGTTTATTTGGCCAGATGGCGAGTCATTCATTATTCAATCAGCTGTCATCAGACGCTGCAATCTGAAGTCGCCTTGGCACGGCTTCATCACTACGCTCAACATGAGAGCGTACGAGGTCTCAGAAACGTTATCCGGGATAAAAAGCTCTTATTTGATACACCAGACTATTTTAAGTCGCAGGGAAAACAGTCGCAGTGGTTGAGGTTGATTGGGCGAGTCCCCAGGGCTTTGTTGAAGTTTCATTGTTTGGTCCAGGTTGCATTACAGACTGGAAAAGTGAAACGTAACGTCAGAATTTCAACAAATGGAGAGTAGGCGATGACTTACAGGACTCGACAATGGTTCATTTGTGTACAACGAGCAATTAGTTTCAAGCAGGCTTTGGAACAAAACTTTTCTTAGTTACACTAATGCACCCTTTGTCGAGATGTTAACCCTGGCAAGGCCAACTAACCAATGCCTGCACAATCGAGACAGCCCGAATGCCTGCACGATGAATCCAATCGACTCACTCGACACTGTATTGGTTTGGTAATGGAAGATGGCGGGTTCGGCAAAAGCGCCAAACCCCTATTCTTCTATTTGGTGAAAACATCAAGGTTCTTGCTTATTTGTTAGATTTAACCACAGAAAATTTCGACAATTGGCATCATGAAGAACAGCATCGCCCTTCGGACGTAACGGCTAGCTGGGCGGCCGACAAAGGCCGGCGAAATGTCTGAGAACTATGCCCGTTCTGTGTTGCGGGTCTCTGTGGCTCAGATTTGCCAAGTGCTGGGTTGGGATGCGGTGCAGCTAAGCGCCTGTGATCTGCTGTCCGATGTTTTGGACCGCTACATCCAGCAGCTGGCCCGAAGCTGCCATCGCTATGCCGAGCTGTGTGAGTAAAAGATATATTCACACACGCGTGTGTTTACTATCGCAGTCCTAGTCACGTTGTTGCCAAGCGCCTCCCCCTTGGTGTCTGTAGAGCTAGCTAGGTTTCTTAGCCTGTTGCTGTGACACTCAGAGCCCGATAAGTAGGCTCATACGCACTCTAGGACCCACAGCAATCAATTAAAAGTATACTATGCAACTGATGACTGATTTGGTGTTTGCCTAACAGAACTAACTTTGCTGTGTGTGTGTTCAGAATGCTGTAGCATGCTCCATAGCATCCTTGCATAGCATTACTGTGTTCTTGCAAACATGATTGTAAACACAGCTGCATAGGCCTATGTTGTTTTCATAAAACTCACGAGTTTACTGACATTATACCCACTGCAGTTCATAATGATAACAGCAATAATAATAGTAGTAACAATAACAACAACGACAATAACATTCAGCTCAGTCATAGCCAAATCCAATTCAACCTAACCACCAACCACTCTAGCTACCACTCTTCCTTTGTTTTCTCCGTAATTAGTGGAGGTCTGAAGCTTATTTTCTTTCTTTCTTGTCTTTTTTATCACCCTCTCTTGGGAGGGACTGGCTTTAGGCTAGGACTGCACAACATATTGATAATACTGCTGTATCAACATACACAATGTACATATAAGAGAACATGACGTAATTGTAGTATTTCAAAACATTTCGATCACAAGCTATACTTTATATTCTACTATACTTTTCATGCTCTGCATATCAAATTCTTAGTAAATCAGACGAAGTAGGCTACAGCTGCATGAAATGCCCTCCCCTACACAGCATAGGCTACGCACTGTTCGGGGAATACAAAGATATTAACACTGTAGGCTACATTCAAGTGTTTGCTATGGTATTCATATCATCTTGGCAATGTTCGGCATTGTTGTCGCATATAACAGTTTCCTGATATTCTCCAGCCCTCCTATGATAGCAGTGTTAATCCTATGTGTCGGGTTACAACTTCTCTCCCTCTCTCTCCCTCCCTCTTTCTCCCTCTTTGTCTCTTCTTTTCTCTTTCTATTTCTTGCTGGTCTCCTCTTTCTTTCTCTGACTTTCTCTTTCTGACCCTGTCGCTTTCTCTTTCTTTCTCTCTATCTTTCTTTCCTGCTTGTCTCCTCTCTCTCAATCTCTCTCTTCTCTCTTTCTCGCTCTACCCCTTTCGCGCTCTCCCTCTCTCGAGATCTGTCTCTCCTGCTTGTCTCCTCTCTCTGTTAATTTCTCTCTCTCTCTCTCTCTCTCTCTCTCTCTCTCTCTCTCTTTCTATCTATCTCTTTCTCCCTCTCTCTCCCTCTCTCAATCTCTCTCTCCTGCTCGTCTGCTCTCTCTCTCTCTCTCTCTCAATCTCTCTCTTTCTCACTCTATCTCTTTCTCTCTTTCCCTCCCTCCCTCTCTCGATCTCGCTCTCTTATGCTTGTCTTTCCTCTCTCTCCCCCCCCCCCCCCCCCCCCCCAACCCCACCTCCCCCACCCTCAGATGGCCGGACCGACCCGGTGCTGTCGGACATCGGGCAGGCGTTCGGGCTGCTGGGGGTGAGCCTGTCCGAGCTGGAGGACTACGTCAACCACCTGGAGCCCACCGGCTGCCCCCAGTCCACCCACCTGTTCCCCGTGGCCAAGAGCAGCACGCTCCAGTTCCCCTCCTCCCGCGAGGAGAGGCGAGAATACATCCCCGACTACCTGCCCCCCCTCGTCTCCCTGCAGGAAGGTAGGACAGCGTCTTAAATTATCCCCACCCACCACCAGAAACAGGAAATAAATAAATAAATAAATGGTTTTAAAAGTCATCATTGAAGGCCCAACTTAAAAAAAATCACAGTCCGCCGCTGAACAGTTAGAGAATGGCCCTTTACAGATGCCGAAAAAAAGGAACAGTTAGACTTTATTTTAACAGTCCCTGTCACAGTGTACCCACATCATTAAAGACAGTCTACTAAAGTGTGTAATAGCACTTTACGTTATGTACTTACACTGTACCGTAGGATTAGTAGTAGGGTTTGTGTAAGGTGCATACGTTGTAGGTACATAATGTTACATCTACATACACTGTAAAAAGGACCGGTAAAATAATAAAATGTTACCATACACACAAACACACACAAAAAATGAACAGTCTTACTGTAAAGAACATACATTTTGAAAGCTGATAAGGGTCATAAGAAACAGATTTCAATCACCAGTTACACGGTCTCTCTCTCAAAAAAAAAAGTCTTATTTTTATTTATTTATTTTTGTTATTTATTTTATTTATTTATTTTATTTATTTATTTTTTTTGTTGCCGCCTGTTATTTTTGTTACTGCTTTGGCAATGCAACATATGATTTGTCATGGCAGTAAAACATTTTAATGGGAAAAATTGAACTGAAACTGACATACACTAGCTATGAGCGGACCACAGTGCGGTATGCATTGTAGAGTCACACGCAACAGCAATTAGAACAGCAGGCCATAATATGGCACACACACATACACACACACACACAGCAATTAGAACAGCAGGCCATAATATGGCACACACATACACACACACACAGCACTGAGCAGAACATTTTGAGAAAAGTTGAAAAATGACTTCCAGACCAGTTTCCTGCATGTCTTATGCAACATTTCTTTCAAGATCCTTAACTTCTCTTTCTCTCTCTACTCCCTGTTCCCCTTTGCAATATTTGATGGAAAAGTTACCATGACAGCTTAGAGTGTTTTTAACTTCAGCAATCACCACAACTCACACACTAAAACCTGCACTGGCACTTACACTAAAACCTACAATAAAACTGGATGTGACCTATGTAACGTTGACTAATATGTTAGCTGACTTATTGCTTTATCTTGCATTGATGGCTATACTTCATCACAGCGGCTGATTTGCACATGTTTCTATTTGAAAAAGGTCTTGCTGAAGCAAGAAAATATGAAAATTATACTTTGGGAGTTAAAATCACCTCCCAAATGTTTAACCCTGAATATTGTAATACTCCAATTTTTGCTGTGCAGGAGGTAATACAGTGGTCCCTCGTTATTCGCGGGAGTTACGATCTAAAAATACCTCGCGATAGGCGAAATCCGCTAAGTAGTCAGCTTTATTTTTTACAATTATTATAGATGTTTTAAGGCTGTAAAAACCCTTACTACACACTTTATACACTTTTCTCAGGCAGGCATTGACATTTTCTCACATTTCTCTCTCTTCTACTCTCAAAGTTCAAACTTGCAAACATACAGCACTTCAGAGTCACTCCGCTAGCGATGGAAGATTTATGTAAATTTTACGAGCTGAGCGCATTCTGTACTGTACAGGAGACACGGCACGGAGGAGATTGATTGACAATGTTCTACAGTTCCTTAGCCAATCAGGGCGCAGAACACAATGCGCTGTAAAAAAAAAAAAGGTATGCACTAAAAAAAAAATCCACGAAGCAGAGAAAGGTGAACCGCGTTATAGCGAGGGACTACTGTGCTCTAATTTAGTAGCAGGAGGAGGCTGACAAGACGCAAACAACACACTCTTCTGCTCTATGCCAGGGACTTTGTTTTAGAGAAAGGCCACAGGCCGAAACATCGTGTCTGTCAGTAAAACACGTCACTGGCACAGAGCAAAAGAGTGTGTGGTTACTTCTTCTCCCTTATGAAGTATATGAGCTGACTACCCTTGAGCTTAGCTGGGTTTTTGATTCAGAGTGGTCAGGCCACTGGCAGGCAGACTGTGTGTGTGTGTGTGTGTGTGTGTGTAACCTGGGTTTTGTTATTGCTTGTGTGTCATAAAGAAATGTGTGCATACTGTTTCAGAATGTACACTTATGGATCATCTTTTTGAAGAAAGAGTATCTAGGAAGAGATAAAAGTGTGTGTGTGTGTGTGTGTGAAAGAGAGTAATGCATGCAATCACTTTTGAAAAGTTACACAGTCTCTGGCTGCTGTGTGAATATACAGCTTGGTTGTTCTTGTGTGTGTGTGTGTGTGAGCAAGAGAGAGGTAGAAAACTGAAGCATTTGTCTAGCTGTATATTTATACTTGTGTGTGTGTGTTTGTGTGTATTTGTTTGTATTTGTTTGTTTGTTTGTTTGTGTGTGAGTCTTAGACGCTTCATTAGGGCCTCTAATGTCTTTGTGTGTGTATGTGTGCGTGTGTGCATGCTGGCATTGTAGATGCTTCATTAGGGCCTCTAATGTCTTTGTGTGTGTGTGTGTGTGTGTGTGTGTGTGTGTGTGTGTCTTTGTGTGTGTCTGTGTGTGTGTGTGTGTGTGTGTGTGTGTGTGTGTGTTTTGTGCGAGCATGTGTGTGTGTGCATGCTGGCGTCTTAGAAGCTTCATTAGGGCCTCTAATGTCTTGTAGGGTTTTGTCTGACTGGGTGAAGGATGGAGGGAACGCACCAACGAGAGAGAAAGAGAGCGTGAAAGAGAGAATGCTGTGGAGGGAAAGGAGGATGAAGGGAGGGAGAGAAAGAAAGAAAGAAAGAAAGAGAGAGAGAGAGAGGAGAAAAAGAGAAATGTGTTTCCGTTGGAGTCTTGAGTCCCTGCCAGAAAAACTTCCGAGGGGAAATGTCTGCTCCGTACCCATGCTGGCACAGCACACACACGCATACACACGCGCACACACACTTACATACACACACACACACACACTTACATACACACACACACGCGCACACACACACACGCTTACATACATACACACACACACGTGCTCACACACACACACACACACACACACGTGCTCACACACACACACACGTGCTCACACACACACACATATGTGCTTACACACACACACACACACACACACACACACACACACACACACACACACACACACACACACACACACACACACACTTTCTTTTTCTCTGAAATGCTCCCTTTACATTGCTCTCTATTTCTCTCCATCTGTGTTTTCCCTCATCACTCTTTCTTTCTGTCCCTTTAACATTTTCTCTCCCTTTTTATTCCTCACTTCCTTCTAACTTTCTTTTTCCTCTTCCCCCTCTTCTCTCTCTCTCTCTCTCTCTCTCTCTCTGTGTGGGTCTCTGTCGTGTCGAGGAGTCCTGGGGTTCTTAGCGGATGGAGACACTCACAGCAGGGTCTCTAGCCAGGCAGACGATGTGTGTGTGTGTGTGTGTGTGCATACATACGTCTGTCTGTGTGTGTGTGTGTACATACGTCTGTCTGTCTGTCTGTGTGTGTAAGAGAGACAGAAAGTGTGTGTGTGTTGGGGGGAGATGTGAAGAGGGTGCTTTAAGGACAGGCAGGAAAGTGGCCAGCCAAAGGGTCCTTTGCATTGGGTTACTGTGTGTGTGTGTGTGTGTGTGTGTGTTGTAAGAGCAAGAGGGGTTGTGTGAGAGAGGCAAATAGTGTGTGTACTGAGTGAGTGACTATGTCTTGGATATGTATACCAAATGTGTGCTCTATGTGTGTGTGTGTGTGTGTGTGTGTGTGTGTGTGAGAGAGAGATCTCCCCTGTCTGGATCTGTTGACTGGTAGGCAGGGCAGGATGGCTAGCTGGGCCCTGTGTGTGTGTGTGTGTGTGTGTGTGTGGCAGGCAGGACAGGATGGCTAACTGGGCCTGGAGCCAGAGCACAGCTGGGTGCCACTCCGCCTAGAGAAAGGCACCCTCTCTGACACACAACACACACACACACACACACAACACACACACACACACACACACACACACGCTCACTCACACATCATCTCACTTACACTCACTCACACACCCGTCATGTCACCCAGTCACGCTCTCATTCACACACTCTCTCTCTCTTTCATTCACACACACACGCACACACACACACACACACATATGCACACACACATACATTCACTCATCATCTCACTTACACTCACTCAGATACCCGTCATGTCACCCATTCATGCTCTCATTCACACACTCTCTCTTTCTTTCACACACACACACACACACACACACACACACACACACACACACACACACACACACACACGCACACATGCACACCCCTCACTCACTTCCTCACTCATCATCTCACTTACACTCACTCACAGACCTGTCATCTCACCCATTCACTCTCTCACACACGCTCTCACTTTCATACACACGCGCACACACACGCACACACACACACACACACACACACACACACACACACACGCACAGAAAACACACTCTCTGTCTTCTTTTCCCCTTTCTCCCTTTCTCTCCTCTTCCTCTCTCCACCATCCCTGTCTCTCTCTCCTCTCCTCTCCTCTCCTCTCCTCTCTCTCTCACTCCCTTCTTTCTTTCTCTCCTCCCTCTCCCTCTGTCTCTCCATCTTCTCCCTCTGCTCTGTCTGGACAGATGAGGTATCCAGTTACTGACACTTAGCCCAGCCAAACGGATCACTCCCACACACACACACACACACACCAGCCGTGGGCCTACACACACACACACACACATCTTCACACCCTCGTCTCTCATCACCTGCGTGTTTGTGCTTTGTGTTGCCACATCTTGGGAAAATAAATGGAGATTCAAAGAGGCCTTTGGGTCATGTGCACGGTTGCAGTTCCCCCCCACGGCCACCTGTGGGCACTGTTGGCTCATAAGTGAGACGGAAATTTGGGCTCTCTGCGCCGCAGTTTGGCTTCCTGGACTAAGTGGCTTCCTCACCCTGCTGTGGAGAGAGGAATTGACTGCTGTGTCTGTGTGTGTGTGTGTGTGTGTGTGTGTGTGTGTGTCTGCGTGCGCGTCTGTGTGGGCGTATGTTAGGGATTGACATATTATGGCCATTTAGCTTCTGGTCTGTGGTCAGTTAGCATATGGTTCTCATCAGACCACAGGCTTCAGAAAAGTGAATGGGGGCGCTGGTGCTACAACGGCTGACAGCCACGGCCTGCTTCCACAACTTTACAACTCTTTATGCCGTCCTGCTGCTCATAATGGCCTGATTTTACAACTTCTGATTCTGGAATTGCTGATTGTAATGGCCTGATTTTACAACTTCTGATTCTAGAACTGCTCATCATAATGGCCTGATTTTATAAGTTCTGATTCTAGAACTGCTGATCATAATGGCCTGATTTTATAAGTTCTGATTCTAGAACTGCTGATCATAATGGCCTGATTTTATAAGTTCTGGTTCTAGAACTGCTGATCATCATGGCCTGATTTTATAAGTTCTGATTCTAGAATTGCTGATTGTAATGGCCTGATTTTACAACTTCTGATTCTAGAACTACTGATTATTATAATGGTCAGCTTTATAACTTTCCGATTGTAGAACTGCTGATCATAATTACCTACATTTTTAACTTTTAACTCTTGAAATGTATTCTCTAAATCTTTTAAATTCTAAATCTTGAACTGCTGATCATAATGCCCTGCTTTTAAATCCTCTGATTCTAAAACGGCTGATCATAATGGCCTGATTTTACAACTTCTGATTCTAGAACTGCTGACTGCGATGGCCTGTTTTTTAAAACGTTAGTCTTTATTATGACGTCCTTCTTATTCTAGATCTGCTACTGATGTTGGCTGTTGTTGCCATGTTTTTGACATCTCCAGCTTTGCATGATTAACAGTTTTTTACACTTACATTTATTTTACTGTCCCTGTTACATCAGTTAGGTACAGTGTAACCAATTGAGTAACAATATGTAACATTATGTACTTACACTGTACCAGTGGGTTAGTGTTAGGTATGTACAGTGTAAGTACATAATACAGTGGTCTCTCGTTAGTCTCTCGTTATTCGCGGGAGTTACGTTCTAAAAATAACCAGCGATAGGCGAAATCCGCGAAGTATTCAGCTTTATTTTTTACAAATTCTATAGATGTTTTAAGGCTGTAAAACCTCTCACTACACACTTTATACACGTTTCTCAAACAGGCATTGTCATTTTCTCACATTTCTCTCTCTTCTACTCTCAAAGTTCAAACTTGCAAACATACAGCACTTCAGAGGCACACAGCTAGCGATGGAAGATTTATGTAAATTTTACAAGCTGAGCGCATTCTATACTGTACAGGAGTTTGATTGACAAGGTTCTGCAGTCCCTAAGCCAATCAGGGTGCAGAACACAATATATATATAAATAAAAAAAACATGCACTAAAAAATCTGCGAAACAGCGAGGCCGCGAAAGGTGAACCGCGTTATAGCGAGGGACCACTGTATTACATGTAGATACACCAAAAAAACAAACTGTAAAATAAAGTGGTACCGTTTTTGTTTTTGTTATGTTTCTTTTTGTGTCTCAGTCAGCCCTTTCCATAGGCGGTAGGTCACTGTCTCCCAGTTATCCTGTCCTTATCTGTGGAATTAAATATGTAAGGGATAAGACGCTCAATATCACGGAAGCAAACCGCGATGGACGCAGGACCCCGACGCGAAGCGGTCGTCTACCACTATTTATGTCTCAGCACAACAAAAACAAAATATTGACCCGTAAAACTATTTCAGGGATTCGAAACATATTTTGTTTCTTACATTCGCTACATTCTGTTAAATGCAATGATTTTTAAAAAAAAATGCAGGTTAACAGCAGTGTCCTCTATGCTTTTGCATTAGGGCAGAGAAGTTGTGTACATCCCACGCCAAGCTGGAGGAAAAGAACTTAATCCTCAATCCAGTAAACAGGGTTCACACACTTGAAATCCTTGTCTTTTGATTCATGTAATAGCACAATGTCCTCTGTTCTTTTGCTACCTATCTCACCAGTTGGTCTGTTATACATAGCAACGGAACTTCGGGATCGCCCATTCAGTTCGGTGGAATTTTGTGCGACATGTTGACAGGCCATGTAATGAGTAGACATATGGCGCATTGTGGCCATGCTTAATATGCTTTGTGTTAGCTCAAAAAGAAGTTCTTCCTTGAATGATCCTCTGTGTGTGTGATGGCACCCTGGTCAGGTGTGTGAGATGGCATCAGCCTTGTCTTCATGTGTGTCTGATGGCACGGTTCAACCTTACGCAGTGCTTTTCCGTCCGTCCGTGAGTGTGTGTGTGTGTGTGTGTGTGTGTGTGTGTGTGTGTGTGTGTGTGTGAGATGGCATCAGTCTTGTCTTCATGTGTGTCTGATGGCATGGTTCAACCTTACGCAGTGCTTTTCCGTGTGTGTGTGTGTGTGTGTGTGTGTGTGTGTGTGTGTGTGTATTCCCTGCTGTCTGTCAGTAGCTGTGTTTTCTTCTTTTGCAACCTCATCATAGCTGTGTGGTCAGTACAGTGCAAAGCTGCAGACCGCTGCATGCGTGTGTGCGTGTGTGCGTGTGTGTGAGAGAGAGGCTGGATGAGCGAGTGTCCTGCAGGCCTTGTTTGTCTATTGTGTTTGTGCTTGTTATTGTTTACTCCTAGGGGGAGAAGGAGGCAGCGATTGCATCTGAGCACTGAAATTACAGCGATGGGCGGCCGCGATAAAACCCCTCTGCTACGCGAGAGGAGACACGTCGCTACCGCTACCCGCTAACCCCCCCCCACTCCCCCTTACTCCCCCTTCTCCTCCCCGCCTCGCCCCCCAAACACACACACACTTCAGGCAGTACCCGACGAGCCCAGAGTACCAGCTTTCCGCACACTCCCCGCGTTAGTGCCCCCCCCCCCCCCCATCCATAAGGCAGACATCGTTAAACGATCCCAGACTTGCCTCATCTGCTTTGCTCTGCTGACATGTGGATGTCATGTGATGGTGCTGAATTGGTATGTCAGATTCTAAGTGTGTTTAAGTCGGAGGCGGAAACTACACACACACACACACACACACACACACACACACACACACACACAGTGTCTTTTTTGTGGTGTGAGTTTCAGACGGCAGTGTGTTTTGGCCAAGGAGCTTCATCGGAGTAACCTCCACTCATTCTCCTTTGTGTGTGTGTGTGTGTGTGTGTCTGTCTGTCTGTCTGTCTGTCTGTCTGTCTTTCTGTCTGTGAGTGTCAGAAAATCTTTCTGGGTGTGTATGAGATTAAATCTATGTGTGGATACGTGTGTGTGTGTGTCAGATTTCTCATTCCCAGTGTGTGAGTCTCTCTGTTAGTGTGTGTGTGTGTGTTGGGGAAAGAGGATTCTCTCAACCTCAGTGTATGGATCTCTCTGTTATCATGTCCTCTATGTGTGTGTGTGTGTGTGTGTGTGTGTGTGTGTGTGTGTGTGTGTGTGTGTGTGTGTGTGTGTGTGTGTGTGTGTGTGTGTGTGTGTGTGTGTGTGTGTGTGTGTGTGTGTGTGTGTGTGTGTGTGTGTGAAAGAGAGTGAGGATTCTCTCACCCCTAGTGTGTGAGTCTCTGTTAGTGTGTGTGTGTTAGAGAGAGAGGATTCTCTCGACCCCAGTGTATGGATCTCTGTGTTATCATGTCTTCTATGTGTGTGTGTGTGTGTGAAAGAGAGTGAGGATTCTCTCCCCCCAGTGTGTGGGTGTGTGTGTTATCGTGTCGTGTGAGTGGGGCCGAGGGTGTAAAATGATTAGAGGAGCGCGGGGACAAAAGCTTCGGCGAGATTCTCCGCGTTCGCCTGCGCCCCGAGCAGATGTCAGGTGAGCCGCCGGAGCGAGAGAAAGAGAAAAGGATGAATATTAAAGGGCCCAATCCTTTCTTTTCTCTTCTCGTCTCTTCTCTTCTTTTCTTTTCTTAACGCTGGAGTATGCATGTCTTCTTCAGGGTTACAGGGTGCAAGTGTGTATGTGTGTCTGTGTCTGTCTGTGTGTATCTGTGTGTGCGTGTGTGTGTGTGTGCGTGCGTGCGTGTGTGTGTGTGTATCTGTGTGTGTGTGCGTGCGTGTGTGTGTGTGTGTTTGTGCATGTGTGTGTGCATGTGTGTATCTGTGTGTGTGTGTGCGCATGTGTGTGTGCGTGCGTGCGTGTGTGTGCGTGCGTGCGCGTTTGTGCATGCGTGCGTGTGTGTGTGTGCGTGTGTGCGTGCGTGTGTGCGTGCGTGCGTGTGTGTGTGTGTGCGTGTGTGCGTGTGTGCGTGCGTGTGTGCGTGCGTGCGTGCGTGTGTGCATGTGTGCGTGCGTGTGTGCGTGTGTGCGTGTGTGTGTGTGTGTGTGTGTGTGTGTGTGTGTGTGTGTGTGTGTGTGTGAGTCCGTCCTGCCCCCCATACTGCTCAGCCCCCCCGTCTCACCTGATGAAAAGAGCTATTTATGTAGATAATACTCATTACTTGTCCTCTTTTATATCTCTCTCTCGTTACGCCCCTTTTCTCTCTCTCGCTCTCTCTCTCTCTCTCTCTCTCTCTCTCTCTCTCTCTCTCTCTCTCTCTCTCTCTCTCTCTCTCTCGCTCTCTCTCGCTCTCTCGCTCTCATTCTCGTCGTTTGTTCTCACCTGGACTTGCTCTCCCACTTTACTCTCTCCCTCTTTCTTTCTGTGTGTATGTATGAAAGGTGTCTTTCTCTCTCTCTATCTCTCTCTCTGTCTCTCTCTCTTTTTCTCGCTCTCTTTCTGTCTTTCTCTCTGTCTCTCTTTGTCTCTGTCTTTCTCTCTGTCTTTCTCTCTCTCACTCTCTCCCCCCCTCTCTCTCTCTGTCTCTCTCTCTCTCTCTCCTCTCTCTCTCTCTCTCTCTCTCTCTCTCTCTCTCTCTCTCTCTGTCTCTCTCTCTTTTTCTCGCTCTCTTTCTGTCTTTCTCTCTGTCTTTCTCTCTCTCTCACTCTCTCCCCCTCTCTCTCTCTCTCTCTCTCTCTCTCCTCTCTCTCTCTCCTCTCTCTCTGTTCCTGTGCTCTGATTGGTGAACAATCACTATGTATACCCCATCTGGTCTTTATTTCCTCCTCTGTCACACTGTTCTCCCTCTTTTTGCCTCACTCCCTTTCCCCTCATTTTCCATTCCTTTACTCGTGATAATTGCCATCTCTTTATGGTGTGTGTGTGTGGGAGTGGGAGAAAGAGAGAGAGAGAGAGTGTGTGTGTGTGTGTGTGTGTGTGTGTGGTGTGTGTGTGTGTGTGTGTGTGTGCGTGCGTGTGTGTGGTGTGTGAGGAGAGAGAGAACATGTGCGCGAGGAAGATTTAACACTCATTTATTTATATCATTGTCCACCGGTTTACGTGTGTGAGTGTGTGTGTGAGTGTGTGTGTGAGTGTGTGTGTGTGTGTGTGTGTGTGGTGAGGGAGAGAGATAAGAAAGAGAGAGACAGAGGAAGAGAGAGAGACAGAGGAAGAGAGAGAGAGAGAGAGTGTGTGTGTGTATTCAGTGTTATGTCTTCTTCACATATGACTTTTCTGTATATTCCCTACCTGTGTTTTTCCCTCCATGTTTTAAAATCTTTATTTAGCCATCATTTCAATCTTTATCTCTCTTCCTTCCTGATGCCAATCAAGGCAATTCGAATAAGACATAGACAAGCAATTATTACAATTAGAATAACACCTCTAACACCTCTGCATTGTGCACACTGCTCTGTCTGTGCAAGGGTTTCTGTGCAAAGTGCAATAATAACTCAAGAGAACAAGTCGCCGACATTCTGACAAGATTCAGCCTTTCGTCCTCACACTGTCTCTGTCTCTCCATCTTCACTCATTCACCTCTCTCTCTATCCCTTCCTCTCTCTCTCTCCCTTCCTTTCTCTCTCTCCCTTCCTCTCCATCCTTACTCATTCACCTCTCTTTCCTTCTGCTCTCTTTCCCTTCGTCTCTCTCTCTCTCTCTCTCTCTCTCTCTCTCTCTCTCTCTCTCTCTCTCTCGTCTCTCTCTCCATCTTCACTCATTCACCCTCTCTCTATCCCTTTTTCTCTCTCTCTCCATCCTTACCTCATTCACCTCTCTTTCTCCTTTCCTCTCTCTCTCCCTTCCTGTCTCTTTCCATCCTCACTCATTTCACCTCTCTTTCTCCCTTCCTCTCTCACTCTCTCTCTCTCTCTCTCCATCCCTCTATCTCACCCTGTCCTCTCTTTGCCTCTGTCTCTGTCTCTCATTTTAACATCACTATGTATAGTGTGCGTGTGTGCGTGCGTGTGTGCGTGCGTGCGTGCGTGTGTGCATGTGTGCGTGCGTGTGTGCGTGTGTGCGTGTGTGTGTGTGTGTGTGTGTGTGTGTGTGTGTGTGTGTGTGTGTGAGTCCGTCCTGCCCCCCATACTGCTCAGCCCCCCGTCTCACCTGATGAAAAGAGCTATTTATGTAGATAATACTCATTACTTGTCCTCTTTTATATCTCTCTCTCGTTACGCCCCTTTCTCTCTCTCTCTCTCTCTCTCTCTCTCTCTCTCTCTCTCTCTCTCTCTCTCTCTCTCTCTCTCTCTCTCTCTCTCTCTCGCTCTCTCGCTCTCATTCTCGTCGTTTGTTCTCACCTGGACTTGCTCTCCCACTTTACTCTCTCCCTCTTTCTTTCTGTGTGTATGTATGAAAGGTGTCTTTCTCTCTCTCTATCTCTCTCTCTGTCTCTCTCTCTCTTTTTCTCGCTCTCTTTCTGTCTTTCTCTCTGTCTCTCTTTGTCTCTGTCTTTCTCTCTGTCTTTCTTTCTCTCTCTCACTCTCTCCCCCCCTCTCTCTCTCTGTCTCCTCTCTCTCTCTCTCTCTCTCTCTCTCTCTCTCTCTCTCTCTCTCTCTCTCTCTCTGTCTCTCTCTCTTTTTCTCGCTCTCTTTCTGTCTTTCTCTCTGTCTTTCTCTCTCTCTCACTCTCTCCCCCTCTCTCTCTCTCTCTCTCTCTCTCTCTCTCTCTCTCTCTCTCTCTGTTCCTGTGCTCTGATTGGGTGAGTTTCTTCAGAGGGGCCTCCCCATCTTGGTCTTATTCCTCCTCTGTCACACTGTTCTCCCTCTTTTGCCTCACCTCCCTTTCCCTCATTTTCCATTCCTTTACTCGTGATAATGCCATCTCTTTATGGTGTGTGTGTGTGGGAGTGGGAGAAAGAGAGAGAGAGAGAGTGTGTGTGTGTGTGTGTGTGTGTGTGTGTGTGTGTGTGTGTGTGTGTGTGCGTGCGTGTGTGTGTGTGTGAGAGAGAGAGAACATGTGCGCGAGGAAGATTTAACACTCATTTATTATATCATTGTCACCGGTTTACGTGTGTGAGTGTGTGTGTGAGTGTGTGTGTGAGTGTGTGTGAGTGTGTGTGTGTGTGTGAGGGAGAGAGATAAGAAAGAGAGAGACAGAGGAAGAGAGAGAGACAGAGGAAGAGAGAGAGAGAGAGAGTGTGTGTGTGTATTCAGTGTTATGTCTTCTTCACATATGACTTTTCTGTTTATTCCCTACCTGTGTTTTTCCTCCATGTTTTAAAATCTTTATTTAGCCATCATTTCAATCTTTATCTCTCTTCCTTCCTGATTGCCAATCAAGGCATTCGAATAAGACATAGACAAGCAATTATTACAATTAGAATAACACCTCTAACACCTCTGCATTGTGCACACTGCTCTGTCTGTGCAAGGGTTTCTGTGCAAAGTGCAATAATAACTCAAGAGAACAAGTCGCCGACATTCTGACAAGATTCAGCCTTTCGTCTCACACTGTCTCTGTCTCTCCATCTTCACTCATTCACCTCTCTCTCTATCCCTTCCTCTCTCTCTCTCCCTTCCTTCTCTCTCATCCCTTCCTCTCCATCCTTACTCATTCACCTCTCTTTCTCCCTTCCTCTCTTTCCCTTCTCTCTCTCTCTCTCTCTCTCTCTCTCTCTCTCTCTCTCTCTCTCTCTCTCTCTCTCTCTCTCTCCATCTTCACTCATTCACCCTCTCTCTATCCCCTTTTTCTCTCTCTCTCCATCCTTACTCATTCACCTCTCTTTCTCCTTTCCTCTCTCTCTCCCTTCCTGTCTCTTTCCATCCTCACTCATTCACCTCTCTTTCTCCCTTCCTCTCTCACTCTCTCTCTCTCTCTCTCCATCCCTCTATCTCACCCTGTCTCTCTTTGCCTCTGTCTCTGTCTCTCATTTTCTCTCTCCCCTCTCTCTTTTTCTCTCCCTCCCTCTCCCTCCCTCTCTGTCTCTCTGTCTCTCTCTCCCTCCACCCCCCCCCCCCCCCCTCCTCTCCTCCTCTTTGTCCCCCTCTTGTCTCCTGGTGACACTGCTTGTGATGTAGTAAGGACAGCATTATCTCTCTGCCCACTTATCCTAATACATCCCCTTCCCATAGCCCAGCCCCAGGGACGGAGGGATAGAGTAGAGAGAGAGAGGAGAGAGAGGGGAAAAGAGAGAGGGAGAGAGAGGATGGTTAGGGGAAAGAAGGGAGAGACAGACAGAGAGAGAGAGAGAGAGAGAAGGAGTGTCTGGACGAGAGAGGGAGAGGGGTGAAAAGAGAGAGGGAGAGAGACATAGGGTGGAAGGAATGAGAGGGATAGAAAGAGGGAGAGAGAGGAGGGTGAGTGTGGAGGAAAAGAGAGAGAGAGAGAAGAAGGGAGAGAGGACAAGAGAGGGAGAGGGGGTGAAAAGAGAGACGGAGAGAGACATTGGGTGGGAGGAAGGGAGAGGGAGAGAAAGATGGAGAGAGACAGAGAGAGGTAGAGAAAGATGGAGAGAGACAGAGAGAGGGAGAGAAAGATGGAGAGAGACAGAGAGAGGGAGAGAAAGATAGAGAGGGGACAGAGAGAGGGAGGAAGAAAAAGGCTATCTAGTCTTTGTAGTACTCTGACTATTTATGTCGGACAAGGTCAGAATCGTTTAAACTTAGCGGCCGTGCACACAGCCACTGATAAGATAGAGGAAGAGGAGGAGGAGGAGAGGAGGAGGAGGAGGTGGAGGAGAGGGGGATCGATGGAGGCCTGGAGATTTATTCTCTCTCTATCTCTCGCTTTCTCTCTCTCTCTCTCTCTCTCTCTCTCTCTCTCCTCTCTCTCTCTCTCTGTTTCTCTCTCTGTCTCCATTCTTTCTCTCTCTGTTTCTCTCTGTCTGTTTCTCTCTCTCTCTCTGCTTCTCTTTTTCATTCTCTCTCTCTGTCTTTGTCTCTGTTTCTCCTCTCTGTGTGACTCTCTCTCTGTTTCTCTCTCTCTCTCTCTTTCTCTGTATCGAGATTCTATTCATCCACCCCTTCCAGCACTGGTCCCTGCTCATACATGTAGTGGCGACGTGGTAGCCATACCTTCTGAGAGCCACGCTCACGCCATCCGTCTCTTTAGGCAGAGTGTGTGTGTGTGTGTGTGTGTGTGTGTGTGTGTGTGTGTGTGTGTGCTTTAAAATACAGTGGGGGCCTAAATGCCCCTCTTTGGCCAGCCCTGATCAAATCAAAGGGCAAATTAAAACGCTATCCAATAAATCTGAGGGCAGGATCTCCCACAACTCCCCCTGCCTCTACCGTTATGCTCTTTAGGGCAAGACAGGAGTCTGTGTGTGTGTGTGTGTGTGTTCCACTTTCCCTTTCCTCTTGTATCTGAATGTGTTTCTTGGTGTGTGTGTGTGTGTGTGTGTGTGTGTGTGTGTGTGTGTGTGTGTGTGTGTGTGTGTGTGTGTGTGTGTGTGTGTGTGTGTGTGCGTGCGTGCGTGCACACTCCCATGTGCTTCTATGTATGTATGTCTGTGTGTGTCTGTGTGTGAGTGTGTGTGTGCCACTTTCCCTTTCTTCTTGTGTCTTGGTGTGTGTGTGTGTGTGTGTGTGTGTGTGTGTGTGTATTTATTATTGTGGCACTAAATCTCTGTGTGTTATTCTTGTGTGCCTGTGTACTGCTGGAGTAAACATGCTTGTGTTTCTGCTTATCGACACGATTCTCCTTGTGTGTGTGAAACACGGGTTTAAAGTTGTTGTGTGTGTGTGTGTGTGTGTGTGTGTGTGTGTGTGTGTGTGTGTGTGTGTGTGTGTGTGTGTGTGTGTGTGTGATCTTGGGTTTCTGCGTTGTGTCTCTATGATAAATGACGGTCCAACCCCTACTGCCCCGTAGCCTTCCCACAGGAGAGTGTGTGTCACAACCGTTTACACCCTCGCTGTCTGTCTGTCACCTCGGTGCTTGTGTGTGTGTGTGTGCGTGTGCGTGCGTGGGTGTTTGTGTGTGGGGGTGTGCGTGTGTGTGAGGTGGCTGCGTGCATGTTGGCACATTGTGATTGACAGGTCAAGGATGGCTCCCTGCTGTAACCGTCTAGGCGGCCCTAGATCCCAGTCTGGGTGTGTGTGTGTGTGTGTGTGTGTGTGTGTGTGTGTGTGTGTGTGTGTGTGTGTGTGCACGCGCGTGTGGGTGTATGTAGGCTCAGGCTAATGTCTTGACTTGTATCAGTTAGTTTTCACAGATCTAAAAATACATTCATATTTTGTGAGTTTGTTTTAGTTCGTCTAAGTGTAGTGTGTGTGTGTGTCTGTCTGAGTGTAGTGGGTGTGTGTGTGTGTGTTTGCGTTATGGGCCCACTGAGTGGCAAGGTCAGCTGACCCAGAATCAGTCCTGTGGAGCAGACTGCCGTTTCCTGCCCAAACTAACTCAAACCTTGTGTGTGTGCGTGTGTGTGTGTGTGTGTGTGCGCGTGCGTGTGTGTAAGAGAGAGACTGGACCAAGTCTACATCCACTTTGGTATGTCCGTTCAATCCTCTCGCTTTTCTGTTTGCCATGTATGAAAACACCTCTCTCTCTCTCTCTCTCTCTCCCTCCCTCTCTCTCTCTCTCTCTCTCTCCCTCTCTCTCTCTCTCTCTCCCTCTCTCCCCCCCCCCCCCCCCCTCTCTCTCTCTCTGTCTCAACTCTCTCTCTCTCTCTCTCTCTCTCTCTCTCTCTCTCTCTCTCTCTCTCTCTCTCTCACACACACACACACCCTCATTCTCTCTCTCACACACACACACATGCACACACGCACACCCACACACCCCCCTCTCTGTCTCACACACCTTCTCTTTGCTTGTGTTTGAGCTCCTTCTTTTCTTTCTACTTTTTTTATCTTTCAAAAGAAAAATTCTCACCTTGGCTGCTCTCCTTTCATCCGCACTCAGTAGTGTTTTTAGGGCTAGATTTCTACACACACACACACACACACACACACACACACACACAGTGTGCACAGTCATTCATGTCTTTTTAGCTCTTACTTCCTCTCAGTTACATATGTACGCACACACACACACACACACACACACACTTGCTCACACACTGAGATCTCTGAGCAGTGATGACTTTGGTCATGAACTACACGAGAATGGCCGTGTGCTGGCCTAACACTGCTGATGAGTAAACCCACTTATAATCATGGCTTTTTAGCACACACACACACACACACACACACACACACACACACACACACACACACACACACACACACACACACACAAGGAGAGAGACACACAGACACGCAGATACTCGGTCACACAAACACTTGTAAACAGTTACTGGAATATTTTGAAGAAATACATAGGAAGAGGACATGCACATCCGTAACATAAATAGGCGCCGAACCAAAGAACAGAAGACGTCCAAAACACAAAGGAAAGGTCCACACACTTTAGCTCCCTTACTCTTCCATTTTATTTACCCAAGTGATCTTTCCAGCCAACTGCTCTTCATTACACTTGGGGAACCTATACACTCGCTGAGTTTAAAGGTCTCATTCCGTGAGAAACCGTTTACTACTTGCTCTTTTTAAAATTCGGCGGGTCACTCCTAGTTGCAAATGCATGCTGTGTGCAAAATGTTCTTCTACCCCGAGTGCCTCCATTAGTCAATGAAAGGAAATGGGCGGAAAAACGAGCGAATAAAGAAAAGGCAAACAAAGTGACATAAAGTTTGTTAATTAGAAAAAGCCATGCCACAGTTGTTATTACCTGAGGAGTCTCCTTGCAGCACACATTCACTTAGCGAAATATAGGTGTGTATGTGTGCTTGTTTAGAACGTTTAAATCTTCTAGTTGGTGTGCTATGACTGAATGGGCTTTGAATGATTGTAGCCTATGACTAGCATAGCCGAGAACCTGGCCTTCTCCCTGCTCCATCTCCTCCACCAAACTAGAACAGCCTGTAACAGGAGCAAAAGCATTTTTTCACCAAAACCGGCTCACAGGGCATTCATTAATACTAGAGACCACCGCAAAATGAATGAAAAAACGATGCAGTGAGAGTCGGTCACATGATCACATTAACTGCCCAGTTTCCCACTCACCACCCAGTTAGCTATACATTCACCATCGTTTGAATATTGTGAAACAAACCCAAATGGGGTATGAGCGAGCTTAATGCAATATGCAAGGAGGTGGTGGGAGAGGAGGGGAGGAGGAGGAAGAGGAAGTGGATGAGGAGGTGGGAGAGGAGGTGGGAGAGGAGGAAAAGGAGGTGGGAGAGGAGGTGGTGGGGGAGGAGGAGGAAGAGGAGGAGAGGAGAGGAGGAGGAAGAGGAGGTGGTGGGAGAGGAGGAGGTGGAGGAGAGGAGGTGGTGGGAGAGGAGGAGGTGGAGGAGAGGAGGTGGTGGGGGAGGAGAAGGAAGAGGAGGAGGAGGAAGAGGAGGAGGAAGAGGAGGCTGTGGAAGCAGGTTTGTAGACAGGAGGCTTTGGAGGCCAGCACTGCGCTTAGGTTACTCCACATCTATGGAACGAGAGCTCCTTAAGGACGGAAAAGATTTTAACCCCCCCTTTTCTCTCTCTCTCTCTTTCCTCTCTTTCTCTCTCTTTCCTCTCTGTCTTTCTTTCTCTCTCTTTGTCTCCCCCCTTTTCTCTCTCTCTCTCACTCTGTGTGTCTCTCTCTCTCTCGTTCTGTCTCTCTCTTTCCTTCTCCCTCTTTCTCTATCACTCTCTTCTCTCTCGCGTCTCTCTCCCTCTTTCTCTCTGTCCTGGTGGGCGGATATCATGTGTGTGTGTGTGTGTGTGTGTGTGTGTGTGTGTGTGTGTGTGTGTGTGTGTGTGTGTGAGCGAGCGAGCCGACTGGTGAATTAAAGATCAGTGGTTTTTACATATAAATGTTTGGACGACCCATCGAGAGGAGGTTTTCTCTTTCTTTTGTTTTTTTAATATTTTTATTTCTTTTCTTTTTTTTTTTGGTGGCGGCGTCCCCCCCCCCCCCCCCCCTCTCCCACATGCTCTAAAATGCACGCAGACATACGCTTACACACACACACGCACACACACACACGAGCACACACACACGAGTATTTTTTAAACTTCTGTTTTCATTGGAAGTTTTTGTGGTTAGGGGTTGGGGGGGGTAAGGGGGTGGGGGAGTCATTGAACAACACTGCAGCGACTCAGATCCTGCCTGCTTACACACACACACACACACACACACACACACGCTCACATGCAGAGGCATTGCCGTTTCCCTGCGTCTACCATCTTAAGAAAGTGTAATTAGAATATTATTCTTTTATGGATGGAATCTGTGTGTGTGTGTGTGTGTGCGTGTGTGTGTGTGTGCGCGCGTGTGTGTGTGTGCGTGCGTTTGCATGTTCTCCTTTTTCCTCAGTCACCCCGCTGTTCGCTTGTCTTCCTTTGATTCCGGCTCTGATGTGGGATTTTGTCTTAAAGACTCTCTGTCTTTTGTTTAAGTCTTTTTTTTTTGCTTTCTTTTTCTTTTATTTCCCTTTTTTTATCCCTGATTTCTTTTCTTCTAACATCCCACCCCCTCTTTTCTTTACCGTGAGACTTATGTTCTGAAGAAAACATTTTTTTTTTATTGATTTGTCTTGTTTCTTTAGCCCTCTCCTCAGTCTCCGTCTTTATGCTTTTTTATTTTATAATATTTTCTTCAGAGTTGCAGTTTCTCATGTTTTACCTAACTTGACTTTTTTTTAAGCAGGTTCGTTTTTTTTCCCCTATGTGGTTTTTGCAGTACCATAAATAACTGAAAAATAAAACTCACACTTCGCAAATGTATCGCTACGCAAAAAAAAAAAACATTCCTCTCACACACCTGTGTTTAAATCATGGCTTACACGATTGTTGGGAGATGAAGTCTTCGTTGTTGTGTGGACTTCGCGTGGTCGTCTTAGTTTGTGGTCGTCGCGAAAAATGAAGCCAAAAATGAAACGTCTGTGGGCAAAAAGTAGTGGTACTGGCCCCGCGTTCTCTTGCAGTACCACTAGAGTCTCCTAGATGGCACTGTTGACCCAGTTTAGCTGCTTCGTCCACCGTAACACAATCAAACAAATACACTACTGTGTGCATTTGTATATCTCATACACACAACAGTCCTTACCCAGCTGTGTGTGTGTGTGTGTGAGAGAGAGAGAGCGAGAGAGAGAGAGAGAGAGAGAGAGAAGAGAGAGAGAGAGAGAGAGAGAGAGTGAGAGAGTGTGAGAAGGAATAGCGGGCAGTGGAGTTGGCTCACCATTTTTACTGTTTGTGGTGGTGCTATTGTCCTCAGCAGGTCTTGCAAGCCAACCCTCCTTCACACTCACCTTTGCGTACACACACACATATGCAGAGTGAGTAAATGGTAAATGTAGAGGACCTGTAGAAGGTTGGCCAGGACCTGGGCTTTAGATGCTTGTGTGGTATAACACACACACACACACACACACAGCCTCACCATTGATCTACGGTGTTGTGTGTCCACTTTACCATTTCCATTGTATTTACTCTCACACACACGCGCACACACACACAGTTACACTTACTTGCATGTTATGTACTTGTGTTATTTTTTGAAAGGTATAGTTGGGAGTTTTATGTCTCGCAACCTGCTGTTATAGTAAGACACACAGTCTAAGAGGTCTGTGTCTATGCACGAACACCCACACGCACACACTCTTGTGCACAACCTACATGTACGCGTATGTATGTACGCGTATGCGTGTCTGTCTTGTATCCTTTCTGTAAGCCTGTGTGCGCGTGTGTGTGTGTGTGTGTGTGTGTTGTGTGGAATTGGCGGGCCTAGAACATGTTGATACGAAAAGGATGTGCGATTGTCCAGTGAGTGTGTGTGTTGCGTGGGTGTGTGTGTGTGTGTTGCATGGGTGTGTGTGTGTGTGTGTGTGTGTGTGTGTGTTGCATGTATAGCTTTTCATTCCACTGCATGTGTGTGGCATCTTTGCTTTCCATTGCGCAGCATGTGTGTATGTGTGCAGACATTCGCATATGTTGAGCTTACAGTCTTTGTACTGTGTGTGTGTGTGTGTGTGTGTGTGTGTAGGGTGCACAGTCTTTGATTGTACAGTGTGTACATTCTGGCAGGGATCTGTCTTTATGTGTGTTGAGTGTGCGGTCTTTGATAGTACTCTGTGTATGTGTGTGTGTGTGTGTGTGTGTGTGCGTGCGTGTGTGTGAGCATTGAGCTCATGTGTCCCATTTGGGCGTTGAGAGCCAGCCGGGGCGATCAGAGGGGAAGGTATGTAAAACAGTCCCCCAGGAGAGGGGCCCTCAGACGGGTTAAACTCACACTCTCGGCCCTCTCTCCACCCCGGAGCCCCTGGGTGGGACGACCACAAACAAAGATCTGTGTGTGTGTGTGTGTGTGTGTGCGTGCGTGTGAGTGTGGGTGTGTGTGCTAGAGAGTGTGTGTGTGCGCGCGTGCGCGTTCTACCTGAACACCAGCTCAGGACACAGCCATATGTGTGTGTACAGTGTGTGTGTATATTAACATGAAGGTTGAAGATTAACCACCAACCGTTCTATATATTTTGATGGTTCTGTGAGTATATAAAAACATTGTTGTGCATATATGGTTGTACATTGTGGGTTTATATCGTGTGTGTGTGTGTGTATGCTTGTGTACATGTGTATGTGTGTGTGTGTGTGTGTGTGTGTGTGAGAGCGTGCATGTGTTTGTGTCTGCATACGTGTGTGTGTGCGAGCGTGTGTGCTTGTGTACATGTGTACATGTGTACGTGTGTGTGTGCATGTGTGTGTGTGTGTGTGCATGTGTGTGTGTGTGTGTGCATGTGTGTGTGCGTGCATGTGTGTGTGTGCGAGCGTGTGTGCATGTGTGTGTGTGCTAGCGTGTGTGCGTGCAAATGTGTGTGTCTGTGTTGGAGGAGTAAATGGTTTTGTTAATGATCCCAACTTCCTCATATCCAGCGTCTCTGAGAATAAGTCCATTTAGTCTAGAGGGGGATAAAGGAGGAGAGGAGAGGAGAGGAGAGGAGAGGAGAGGAGAGGGGGATGAATGAGAGATGAGGGGAAGAAGAGTTGACAAGGGGGGGGGGGGGTGAGGAGAAAAGATTTAAAAAACGTAACAAGGGATAAAAATGTTGAAATAGAGAGAGAATGAAGGAGAATCATTTGCGCCTTTAGTGCCGATGATAAAGCAATGAGGAGGGGGAGAGGGGGAGAGCGAGGGATACAGAAAGAGGAGCGAGGAAGTGAAAGTAAAAGAAGGGGGTTTTAGATTGAAGACCCTGTAGAGTACGGAGAGAAGAGGAGAAGAAGAGAATAGCAATAGAAATGTAGCATGAAGAACGAGAAGAGCAAAATGAAAGCTTTTTAGAAGGAGTGACGAGGAGAATGTAGATGGAAAGGTAGCATAGGGGAGGAGAGGAGGAGAAAAAGAGTGAATGTAAGGAGGTGGAAGAAGAAAAGATGATGGCTATAAAGGTAGCGTACAGTATGGGCAGTGAGAAATGGAGAGAACACAGGAGAGTGAAAATGAATGGAGAGAACACAAGAGATGGGGGCAGAAGACGAGAGGAGTGGCGCAGTGGTTAGAACGGAGAGAACACAGTCTTAGACAGACGGAAGTGGAGTCATCGGTCCATCTAGAGTAGAGAAGAGAGATGAGGAATGGGAGAAGGGAGGGGGAGGAGAGGAGAGGAGAAGGAGTAGTGAAGAAGGGAATACAGTGTAGAGAGGAAAGAGAGGGAAGGAGGGAGGGAGGAGAGGAGCACAAAGGAGGAGTGGGAGAACGAATAGGACAGAAGGGAATTAGGTGCAGAAGTAAAGAAAGAAGAAGAAAAGGAAGGCTGGAGGGAGGGGTAGGGAATATATCAGATTTATTATTATTATTATTATTATTATTATTATTATTATCATTATCATTATCATTATTATTATTATTATTATTATTATTATTATTATTATTATTATTATTATTATTATTATTATTATTATTTCTGACTAAATTAGAATTAAAAAATGACAGAGACCTTACACGTTTTTTTACTGTCCCTCAATTATGCATCAATTAGGTACAGTGTAACAAAGTGTGTAACAATATGTAACATTATGTACTTACACTGTATCATAGGGTTGAGGTTAGTGTTAGATATGTACAGTTTAAGGGAGGGTTATTTTCAGAACGCAACTCCCGCGAATAACGAGGGACCACTGTATTTTCGATGCTGCAATACCACTTTATCAGAGTCACTTACTCTTAACAGCCGCAGTTTCCTGGGTCGCTCAGCTGTGCCTCTGCGCATGTTACTGTTTCCATTCTCATTTGGACAGCTCTTTTAGAGCAGTCCTAACTCCATCTAAATAAAACAGCTAGTGTTTTCCTACTTCTGGTGTTGTGTAAACACTTTGCTCATTCCATTAAAAATATTGATGTATATCGTATGTCGCCAAACAACCCCACAATATCGGGATATCGGTTCATATTGCGCAGTCCTGGTTATATATGAGTCTGATGGCATTCTGCTGGTTTATTTGTTGTCTGTGTACTGTTGTTTGTCTGACATTTGTATGGACACTCCTGACTGTCCTTTGGGACAGTTGATATATTGATTAGTATTGATATTGCGTATCGCCAATCGACCCCAAAATATCGGCATACAGTGGTCCCTCGTTATTCGCGGGAGTTGCGTTCTAAAAATAACCTGCGATAGGCGAAATCCGCGAAGTAGTCAGCTTTATTTTTTTACAATTATTATAGATGTTTTAAGGCTGTAAAACCCCTCACTACACACTTTATACACTTTTCTCAGACAGGCATTGTCATTTTCTCACATTTCTCTCTCTTCTACTCTCAAAGTCTCAAAGTACTGTACAGGAGACACGGCATGGAGGAGATTGATTGACAATGTTCTACAGTTCCTTAGCCAATCAGGGCGCAGAACAAAATGCGCTGTAAAAAAAAGCATGCAAAAAAAAAAAAAAATCAGCGAAACAGCGAGGCCGTGAAAGGTGAACCGCTTTATAGTGAGTTACCACTGTATCTTACTCGTCGCCTATTACTTTCTACTCGTTGTCTGTTTGCTGTTGTTCATCAGACATTTGTGTGGACACTCCCGACTGTCCCTTGGGGATAATAAAGATGTCCTCGACCCCTGATTACCTTGAGGCTGACAGCGCGGGTTAGGACACGGGCCAGTTGTGGCTTACCTGCGGCTCAGTTCCGGTTCTGAGTCCGACCCTGGTTTAGTCGGCGTGGGATTAGAGTCTGATATCAGGCGCCCTTGACCACTGGTCATCACAGCCAGACCCTCAGAGGAGGATCTGACACACACACACACACACGCGCACACACACACACACACACACACACACACACACACACATACACACTACCTGTTGCGATATAGTAGCTTTTTTTAAGGAGTATATAGTACTTGGGACAGGTCAGTAAAAGGGTTTAAAATATCTGTATGTGTGTGTGTGTGTTCTGATGTACAGTGATGTATGTGTTTGGCATGTGGTCTTTTTAGGCCTACACTGAGGTTTTGGTGAACCAGCACCGAGGGCTTAACCTTGTGTGTGTGTGTGTGTGTGTTTGTTTTTGTGTGTAAGTGACAGAGTAATATTTATAATAATCTGTACTGAATATACACATGAGTGCACACTCATAACCACAAGCAGGCGTGCGCGCACACACACACACACACACACACACACACACACACACACACACACACACACACACACACACACACACACACACACGCACGCACACACACGCAATCTCTGAAGCTTGTTTTTCCCCTTGGTCCTCTCAGCTTTAGGGATTAAAACAGAATCTTTTTTTTTTCTCAAGCTGAGAGTAGAAAGCCTCAGTGCTTCCAAACACAAACACACACACACACACACACACACACACACACTTGCATTGATATGCGTACACCTAAACACCTCCATACATTGCTATGCGTCACATTCACCTAAAATGTAAACTCCTCACACATATGGTACAGCGATCAGAAACATTGCCTACACACACACACACACACACACACACACACACAAACACAAACACACACACAAACGCACCTACTGTTGGGGACAGCAGTCATTTCAAATGTATTAACTTTGTGTCTTTGTTCTAGCTGTTCATCTGATTCAAAATACAGCAGCACTGGTCACGTGGAGATGTGACCACTAAAATATCCAGACACACACACACACACACACACACACACACACACACACACACACCCACACACACACACACGTTTAATTTGTGTTTCTGTTCTAGCTGTTCATCTGAGTTAAAATACAGCAGCACTGATCAAGTGGAGTTGTGGCCACTTGAATGCCCACAGTCTCATATTTTAAACCATCAGTGGGCCACTGCTTTACTGTTAGTCAGGACATCTGTAAAATGAGGCTATTATGCCCACTGTATGTAGTGATTCACTGTAGCTGTGTGTGTGTGTGTGTGTGTTTGTGTCTGTGTCTATCTGTCTGTCTGTCTGTTTGTGTTTGAAGGTTATCCCATGAGAGAGAGAAAGGGGGAGAGAGAGGGAGAGAAGGTGTGAGCGAGAGACATGGAGAGAGAGAGTAAAGGGGAGAGACAGAGAGAGAGAGGTGAACTGTGACCTGAGACAGACAGAAGAGAGAGAGAGAGAGAGAAGGTGGAGGAGAGAGACAGAGAAAGAGAGAGCGAACAGGAGAGAGAGAGAGAGGGGTGAACGGTGACCTCAGAGAGACAGGGAGAAAGAGAGACAGAGAGAGAAAGAAAGAGAGGGGTGAACGTTGACCTGAGAGAGACAGAGAGAAAAAAAAGAGAGAGAGAGAGGTGAATGGTTACCTGAGAAAGAGAGCAAGTAGAGGAGAGAGAGAGCGAGTAAAGGAGAGAGAGAGAGAGAGAGAGAGAGGTAAACGGTGAACGGTGAGCTATTTTAGTGCTAAGTGGTGGGCCCTGTGTCTTCTCCCCCTCCCTTAAACCAGCAGAGCACATCCAACACACTTCGCCGCAAGGCTTACCCACCATCACTTCCTGTGTGTGTGTGTGTGTGTGCGCGTGCGTGTTTGTGTCTCTGTATTTGTGTGTGTTTGTGTCTGTGTGTGTGTGTGTGCATGTGTGTGTGTTTGTGTGTGTGTCTGTATGTGTGTGTCTGTGTGTGGTGGTAAAACCTGTGAACAGATAGGTTTGCCATGATGTCAGAGGGGTAATGGTCAGCTGTTTAAAACAAAACAGGTTTTGGTCTATTGTGTGTGTGTGTGTGTGTGTGTGTGTGTGTGTGTGTGTGTGTGT
>CM050199.1:17277500-17282500 GCA_027475355.1 Coilia nasus
CTTAGTGGTGGTTTTCATATTTTTTATCCTTACATTAAGTAGTAGAATTGTTTTAATGTGTGAAATAATTCCAGAGTTTTGCATTTATTTTTATAATGTGTTAATTTATTGCTGCAGTGTTGCCATTAGAAGTATTTGCGCTGAGGACTGTGGAAAAAATAAGGTGAGTGATTGAAGAGTGGAATGGAGAGAGATGGAAAGAGATGAAGGGTAGACAGATTGAAAGACGGATTGAAGAGGAAAAAAAAGAGAGGAAAGGAGCCATTAAAAAATCTTTTATTATTCTCTTGTGTGTGCACCATTTGCCTACAGAATAAAACACATACAGCGTAAAAATACATATGAAAAGCTTACACTATCATGTCAAACTAACACACACACACACACACACACACACACACACACACGCATTTTATCTAAAGGGGTCCAATCAAAGTGCAATTAATAAGGAAAATAAGGAAAGACAGTAAAACACATATACACACCAGCACACACACACACACACACACACACACACAAACACACACTTACATACACACACACGTATGCACATATTCAACCAACTCGATTACACTTTAAAAAAACATGGAGACAGGAGCAGAAGAGGCTGAGAGAGTCTGGATGGATAGAGGGGCAAAAAGTGAAAGAAGAAGAGTTGGGAGAAGAAAAAGAGAGAGGGGGAAAAAAAGATCGAGCAGAGAGCAAGAGGGAGATGGAGAGAGTAAAAAGATGGACAGAATGAAAGAGAGAAAAGTAAGGGAAGTAGAGATATGATAACAGAATATGGAAAAAGTGGTGGAGAAGGATGAGAGAATCCAGACTTGATGAAAAGAAGGAATAATGATATAAAATAGAATAAGAGAAAGGTAGGAATGGTGTGTGTGTGTGCGTGTGTATGTGTGTGTGTGTGTGTGCGCGTGATTCCAACCAGATTTTTTTTCAGTCTAGTTTTTTATTCAGTTGTAAAATGAGTTTGTTATATGAATGTAATTGTTTTGTTTTATTATTACAATTTTTACCATTATTTAGGACAATTTTTTTTTTTTCGTGTTTTTTTTTTTTTTTTTTTTAGTTTTGGTGTCAGTTTTAGAGTTTATTTCAGGGAAGCCTAAATGTAAATATATAGGCTATGATTCTATCTATACATTGTATAGATATCTATATTTTGGAAAGAGTGGAATGACTGCATGAGCTCAGATAGGTCGTACGTTTGTGTTTGACCTTTAATAAGATCAGTGGGCTTAGAGACATCCAGCCGTGTGTGTGTGTAGTGTGTGTGTGTGTGTGTGTGTGTGTGTGTGTGTGTGTGTGGTGTGTGTGTGTGTGTGTGTGTGCGCGCGGCAGCACTCCAACTGAGGGGTCCAAAGGAGAACAGGCTGATAGTTTCACGTTGTTTCAGATTGCTTTGCATTGTTCGTTAAAGATTTTGTTTGATTTGTATCTGGTTTTAGAATTTATTTACTTATTCATTTCATTAATTTAATGTATTTATTACATTTTATTTGACAAATTTACTTTCTTGCATCACTATTTTAAGTGTCAGTTGTTTAGTAGCTTTCCTTAACTGTGATAACCCTTGTGCATGCATACATGAGAGATTGTTGAGATTGTCGTTAGAGAGAGATTGTGTGTGTGTGTGTGTGTGTGTGTGTGTGTGTGTGTTGTGTGTGTGTGTGTGTGTGTGCTGAATGTGAACAGGACTGTGTGAGCTGGAGGCTGTGTGGTGTGTGTGTGTGTGTGTGTGTGTGTGTGTGTGTGTGTGTGTGTGTGTGTGTGTGTGTGTGTGTGTGTGAGCTGGAGGGTTGTGCCCTTGTGGCAGCAGCAGCCCACTCACAGGAAAAAACAACTCAGATTAATACAGAGATAAGGAGAGAGGGATGGAGGGAGAGGAAGAGAGGGAGATAGATGGAGGGAGATGGAGAGAGATGGGGAGAGGAAGAGAGAGAGAGAGAGGGATGGATGGAGGGAGAGGAAGAGAGAGAGAGAGAGAGAGAGAGGGATGGATGGAGGGAGAGGAAGAGAGAGCGAGATGGGGGGGGGGGGGGGGTTAAGGGAGAGAGATGGGGAGAGCAAGAGAGAGCGAGAGATGGAGGGGGGATTGGGGGGAGAGAGATGGGGGAGAGGAAGAGAGAGAGATGGAGAGGGGGGGTTGAGGTAGAGAGAGATGGAGATGGAGGGAGAGGAAGAGAGGGAGAGAAATTGAAGAGGGGTTTAAGGGAGAGAGAGATGGAAGGAGAGAGGAAAATAGATATATGGGAGGGCTAGGAAGAGGAGAGACAAAGGTTTGTGGGAAACAGAGAATGGATAGAGTAGGAAGAGGAGATGGAGAAAGAGGGAATAGGTATGTGTAAAAGAAAGAGAGTGCGAAGAGCAAGTGGAATGGGGATAGATGAGGGGAAAGAGGGAGAGCGGAAGAGAGAACGGAGAGAATAAATGCAAGTAAGAAGAAGAAAGAGAGAGAGGAAAGAAGGAATGAAATAAAGGTAGATGGGAGAGTAGAGAGAGAATAAAAGAAAGGAGAGGCCGTGTGTGTGTGTGTGTGTGTGTGTGTGTGTGTGTGTGTGTGTGTGTGTGTGTGTGTGTGTGTGGAATAGGGGAAAGAAAGATGGCAGAGGAAAGAGTGAAGGTGAGGGAGAGTGGGTGGAAAATCTTAAAAAAAAAAAGATACGAGAGAACAAATAGAAATGGAGGTAGATGGGAGGAGAGAGATTGAGAGAAAGGGGGGGAGAGAGGGAAAGATGGTGGAGGAAAGAGTGAAAGTGAGAAGAGAGAGTAGGGAGAGAAGTGGTAGAAGCACAGACAGAGAGAAGAGGAGGAATGAAATGAAATGGGGATGGAGGCGAGAGAGAGAGAGAGAGAGAGAGAGGAAGACGGAAGGAGAGAGATGAAAGAAGGAATTAATTGAGTGCTTGGATTAGGAAATGGCTATAGGTTTAACACACACACACACACACACACATACACACACACATGCACACACAAACTTCGATGGTCACAATTTAGACACCTCACAAAGCCTTATTAACAATATGACCGTGTGTGTGTGTGTGTGTGTGTGTGTGTGTGTGTGTGTGTGTGTGTGTGTGTGTGTGCGTGCATGCATATTGCAAAAGGACGGTGATACATGCTTTTAAAGGACTGGTTTATATGCTTTCATACACACCTATCTTGTGTGTGTATTTGTGGGTCTGCGTGTGTGATGTGTGTGCATACGTGTGTTGGGAGGGGTGTGTGTGTGTGTGTGTGTGTAGGCCCCTCTTCCCAGCTGATGTTATCTGCCCTCTCATTTAGCATGCTGGAGCAGCCACTGTTTCGGCTCCATACAAAACACCATTAAAGAATCCCTTCCGCTCTCTCTCTCTCTCTCTCTCTCTCTCTCTCTCTCTCTCTCTCTCTCTCTCTCTCTTCCTTCCTCTCTATTTCTCATCTTCCCTCTGTCTCGCCTCCCCCTCTATTGCTCTCATTCTCCTCCTCTCTCTCCTCCTCCATTTCCTCCTCTCCTCCCTCTCTCCACCTCTCTCATTCTGCCACTTCCTCTGTTTCACCCCCCATTCCTTCTACCTCTTTCCATCTCCTTCCCTCCCTCTCTGGCACGTCTACCTCTTTCCATCTCTCTCTCCACCTCTCTCTTTCCCCCATTCTCATTCCTCTACCTCCCTCTCCCTGCTTTCCATCTCTCTGTCTCTCACTCCTTATTTCCCCTCTCCATTTCTCTCCTTCTCTTTCTCATTCCCTCAGCTTTCCTCTCCATCTCTCTCTCTCTCTCTCTCTCTCTCTCTCTCTGTCTCTCTCTCCTCTCTCTCTCTCTCTCTCTCTCTCCCCATCTCTCTCTCTAGCATCCTCGCTCTGTCCCACTTGTCTACTTTTCTCCTGACCCCCCTCTTCTCCCTTCACACTTCTTCGACCTCCCTGTGTCCATCTTTCTTCCCTATTTTCTCTCTCTTTCTCTCTCTCTCTTTTGTCCACCTTCTTTTCCTTTCCTTCCTCTTCTGTCTTCTTTCCTAATTCACACCCTTTCCCCCTCTTTTTATCTACCTTTATCAAACTCAGGGCCTTTTTAACTCCCTGTACACTGTACTTTTTTTTCACTGTCTAGCATATTGGTGCCCTCGGCTATTCAGTGTCTTGCTACTCTGAGGTTGACAGACAACTGTGTCACCAGCATTAGGGTTTTACATTGTAGCCAGTGCTGTAATACTTTGGCTAATGTGCTAATTCTGTCATCAGTACCATTACAATTTTGGTTATTATGCTAATACGGTCATCCGCACTGCAATACTGTGGCTAATATGCTATCACTGGAGCTAGTGCTATATACTGTGGCGTATATGCTAATGCTGTCATCAGTACTGTAATGTTGTGGATAATTTGTTTACATTGTAACCAGCACTGTATAATGTGGCTAATATGCTAACACTGTAGCCCAGCACTGTATACTGTGGCTAATATGCTAATATTGCCAGTAGGCCCTATGTATACTGCGGCTAATAGGCTAATATTAACATCACTATGTATAGTGGCTAATATGCTAACGCTGTAGGCAGTACTGCATACTGCGGCTCACATGCTAATACTGTAGCTAAAAAGTTACCATAAATAGCCAGTACTGTAGACCAGGGGTGCTCATTAATTTTTTTGCTCGCGAGCTACTTTTAAAACAGCCATGTCGCCGAGATCTACTGAGGATGATGATGACGAAGATGACGATGGTGATGATGAAGATGATGATGATGATAAATCACTCAGTATGCATTTCATATGTACCTTTATGCAGTTTGTTTATTGATATACATGTTGCATTACACATGCAACATAGTTGAAATACATGCATCCATGCATAAACATTCACAGCACAACTTTAATGCAATTGTATTATGATATAATGAACGTTTACAGCACAATTATAATAATACATTTGTATTACTTTTGAATGAACCTTTAGAGCACACCTCTAATACATTTGTAATTATCTAGTGCCAGGACTTAATTAATCTGATGAT